>VXAD01005927.1:790251-875251 GCA_013399195.1 Dicrurus megarhynchus | reverse complement strand
GTTTGTAACAGGAAGCATCAGATTAATGTAACAAAACTGGTGCTGACTGCACCTTTTTTTTTTTTCCCTGCTGAGTGTGTTTGTTTTCTCACCTTAAATCCTGGCTCTCCCCAAGCTGCCTGGTTTCTTATTCCATACCTCTCTGCAAGAGTTTACAGGCTTCATATATAAATTACAATTCCCCTTTATTAATCTAATTGATCGTTTGGTTCCAAATGCATATGCAAGATCTTTTGAAACCTTTTAGACCCCTGTGGTTCAATATCAATCTCAAAATATTAAAAGCATCTTGTGGAAAATTAGAAAGCAGATGAGACACTTTGGGACTGGAGATGCTGTAGAAGCTGAAACTTTTAAAGCAGCATTGACACAATTATTGAATGCTGTCATTGCTCAAAAGGGCTTTTTATTTTATTGGTTCTTCTGTAATTGTTTCGTACTTTTTCTCTATCTGTGCAGTGCATCTGCCAGGAATTCAACCTTAATGAGTAACAACGTTTAGCTGCTATCAAACAGAGCCCTACACCTTGAGGTTTTGTTTCATTCTTCTTTTTCATGTCCATTTACCAGGCCCTGATATTTTGTTGTCTGGAATTTACAGAATCCTAGAATGTTTTGGGTTGGAAGGGACCTTAAAGGCCATCTAGTTCCAGCCCCTTGCCATGGGCCAGGACACCTTCCACTAGACCACGTTGCTCCAAGCCCCTATAAAACCTGGCCCTGAACACTTCCAGGGATGGAGAAACTTCTTGGATCATTCTTCTCATCTAAGAATAAAATATTTTGGAAGTACAGGCTCTCATTTCCAATTGATGAAAAAACTCAAAAAAACACAACACACAAAATTAGAATACAGCTCATGCCACATGGATCACTTTACAAATTTCTGTTTGCTTGCACAACCTTTCTCCTAAATTTGATGTATTTTGGGAAGGGGTATTTCCCATGGTGACTTTGGAGTTTTTGGGAAGCCAAAAAAGAGACGACTTCATTCAGGAACACACAGCATGCAGAGTCGTGACTGCAGGTGGCATGATTGTTCCAACTGAATTAATGTAACAAACACAGCTATTCTCATTCCTTGCAAGGACAGTTTCCTCAAAAAACCTAAAGGAAAAATATTCCTCTCCTTCTTTTCTTTATTTTTATCAAAGTGCACACTGGAAATGAGTTGAAAGGAATCAAAACAACCACACTGCCCTTTCTCATGGAGGAAAGAATAAACCTTGATTGGTATCACCAGAGTAAGAGACGGTTGTTGAATTCAAAACACCTTTGTAGGGTCTTCCTGAAATATTCACTCTTAGGAAGTTTAAATTCTTGTGGAGCACCTTGAAAAACAATACCCCTTTGAGAGAAAAAGGGTAACAGTCTAATTGGTCTAATTTAAAAGTTTCAGCCAAATTTAGAGGCAGATTTTAAATATTTCATTTTTTTTTCAGTGGGGTGAGGTAGCTTAAAATATGTAAAAATACTGAAGATAATACTGCAAGTGTATTATTAGGAAATTCAAGCAAAATAAGTCTGGAAGCAACATTGTTTTCTTAAACTCTTTGCTTAAAGGTTTTCATGGTGACCACAGTGAAAAAAAAGATCACAAATAATTAGGGGAATCTAAACAAAAGTTCTCAAATAACCATTATTAAAAAATAAAACTACACATACCATTTGCTGCATTTCACCCAGACTCTTAAGTCATTTCCTTCATATATGACTGTATCCCAAACAAGCTGAGTTTAAAAGTGGAGAACATTGGGCAGGAGACCACAGTGAATCCAGGGGAATTAAAAGGAATAATGAAAGAACTCTTGCCCAGGATCAAGAAAAGTCACTCAGGCGAGTTTTATGGATACTGACAGTTAGTAATAGGAGGATAAGTAAATCAACAGGAAGAAATTATGAAAACTAAAGAAAAAATATTCAGAAGATCAAACAATTCAGAGACTTAAGTAAATTGTGAGACTTTGCATCATTTATTTGAACATTTTCTTTACTACTTTTCCCAAAACTCTTTCTTGTTTTAGGGAACTTAGTCATGCAACTAAATCTGTCTCTTTCTTTGTAACTCCCTCAGTGTGTAAATGGCTTACACAAATCTAATCCCTCATCTCCAGGCTCTCCGAAAAAGCTGCCATGAAACCTGTCATTCTTCATTCCTCAGATATGGAGCTTCTCCAGTAAAAACTAAGACTCATGGAAATATAGAAGAACTGGGAATATTCACCAGCAGATGAGCCAGAAGATGGAAAATGCAGGGATCAGCAGGAAAACAGTGAAGTCCAGAGCCATCTGTCTTTATCTGATTTAGAGTTAGTCTGAGAAAAGGAAAGGGCTACCTGACCACACAATCCTAATTCAGCCAGGGAAAAGCAGTCAAAGGAAAATCATCAGCCTGGCATGTTTGTGGAGGAAGAGAAACAAAAAGACTGCTTTCATGTGGGTAAAATACAACTTACAAGTCTAGTCATTGCAATGTAAAACTGTATAAAAGACAAATTGCAATCTTTGAGAAATCCAGCTTTTACAATTCTGATTTTACCAGTTGTCTTCTATAGTTCAATAAAGAATTAACGGATGAAAAATATTTAGCATGAACTTTTTTCACCAATCACAATGCTTTTCAACCTACCCTCAAAACCTCTTCCTTCTTCACACCTGAGATCTACAACTTCTCCCCATTCTCTTATGTAATATTGTCCTTTACTTACAGAATCATTAAGGTTGGAAAAGGCCTCCAAGATCATCAAGTTTGACTGCTAAATAGCAAAATAATGCCTGAAGTTTCCTCCTTCCACATTCACTGGCCCCACCAGCTGTGGTTTCATTAACTCCACCCTGTTAATTGGCAACTGCCCTGCTCAGTTGACTCTTGAGTTGGCTCAGCCATCTGTTAGCCCATCACCCTAATACATCCCTTTTTTATTTTTTTCCATTTCAGACCTCCAGCCCAGAACACTCCAACAAGACTCCCTTGTTTTCCCAGTCCACAGGTGAGCAGCAGCAGAGGCTGTCACTTCAGCAGTGATTCATGAACCACTGGTGACAGCTCCCCCTCAAACCTCCATGCAAGGAGGTTGGATAAAACCACGACTGAGTAATAAGATAAACATTCCCAATAAATCCTGACTCAGTGTCACTCTGCAGCAAGCCACAGCATCACTCACCTGTAAATCAATAATGAAGATGTAAGGTGGATACAATCTGACCACTGAACAGGGCAAAGAAGCCAGCAACTGCTTCTAAATTTGCTTTTCCTCCCCTACCATCTCGAAAGGTGAGGTCTGGGCAAGGCTCACTTCCTGTTCTCCAGCCATCTTTTGGAATCAACACATTGTCTGCAAATCTGGATCTCCACCTTGCTCTCAATATCACCAGTCAATTACAATCAGAAAAGACTCATATTCTTCCATTTGCTCCTACTTGTCAACATTATGATCTAAGCAAAGGTCATAACGCTCCAATATCCAAAATCCAGTTAATTGATTCCCTCTGGGTATCAAATCCCTACAGCACTGCAGTTATTGCTGCATCCATCATATTGCTATTCATACCAAAGAATTAGAAGGATGTCCAAAACACTGAAATCTCTTACTCCTCCCGTCCCCAGCTTCTCCTCCGGCCATTTCTAAGCACACCAATTTTCTTGATAACACATTTGAAATTCAATTTCCCTCATAGGATTTGATTGTGCCTATAAATCTGAGCCTGGCCTCTGATCAGATTCCCAAAATGTTCCAGCCTCCGAATTCTTCCCAAAATTCCTGCCTAACTCTCAGTTACTGGATCCATATCCTAACAAAATACCATCCCTGCCACCTGTTTGGGGATTAGAGCACCCAAGAACCACTGATTACTCACATCAAATATTTCTACATCATTCCCATTTCCTGTAGCCATGTATAACATTTCTACAACTTTAATTTCACATCCAAACACATCAACTTGAATCTTTTTTTCCTGGAGGGACTAACAAAGGTATGAGATTCCCAACCATAAGAGTTCGGGGTTTTTTCAGTAAATAATAAATCCATTCAAATAACAAGGTGTTTTCAAAACAGCCTCAGAGCCAGATACCTGCTCAAGCAACTGCTGCAAGTTTGCTACTCACAAAAAAATTCATTAAAGCACAAACAAAATGAAGTCCTTTAGCATTATCTTAGACCTGAAAAAAAATAACTTTGAATGAGACTACACATTCAAATATAAACCAGGATCAATACAGTAATTTTGCTGATGATTTTTTCTGGTCAAATATAACACCAATAAACTCTCACTGAGTCTGAGATGGAGGCCTGTGGATGGAGAGCTGCATCTTCAGCAATGGTGAGCAGAAGGGCCCAGCCTCTCCCTCAACAGTTCCTTCCATTGATTTTCTTCTACTTAGAGATATTTGTTCTCACTCTTAAAGTGATTCTAATTTATTCCCAAATTATTACTAAGAACTCTGCCACTAGAAGGAAATTACTGAAAACCTGGGCTCTACAAAGGGACCAGATACAGCCAGGGAGACATGAGTTACCTTGGGAATACCTGTGGCAATCCTGACCGCCCACGAGACAGGGAAATTGAAGATACCAACATCCTTCCTAGGAAATTTTCAGCAGCTCAGGTTGAAAAGGGAGGATCAGTTACCCACAAGCCTTTTGTGGAGCCCAGTGGAAGGATTAATTAAATGGTAAAACGTGTTTAAAATGGCAACTAAGTCATCACAGCTGGGCAAAACCAAACCTTTTGGCCTCAGAGACAGCCACTTTAGGCTGAGGTCAGAGGTGCCCAATCCACAGACAGAGAGGGCACCTGTTTGGGGCTAATGCCTGTTGTTTCTGTCATGTCTTTTACACCCACACTTGTCTTTCAACTGTTTGCAAAGATGATGAAAAATTTTTCAGCAGAAAGTGTGTTTTCTGAAAAAACACAAACCCAACAATTATGGAATTTTGAAATTGGAATGTTTTCTAGTCACCTGGTATAAAGTATGTCAAGGAACTTTCTTTGACTAATTGGAGGAGCTCTTCAAGATGGGATTGTGCTTCCTTACCCTGAGCACAGCAACAGGATCAATAAATAATATTAATTGCAGGGTGGATTCAACTCCAGCTCTTTTATTGCTGAGGAACTCAAACAACAAATAATGTCAGAGCATCTATCAAGGAGAAAGCCACGCGAGTTCACCGAACCATCCTGTGTGCATTTATCTAAAATAAAAAATGTATGTAAATGTGTATGCAAATTAGGTGTGGCCCTCAAGCTCCTGGAAAGTCGCCAAAAAAGCCTTTGGTGTTGCAAAGTTGAGCATCCTATCTACCATATGGTGGTACCTATCAATCTCGGGAGGGAAAAGACTCCAGCTCCTCATACAAATGGCACCCATCACAGTACCTGTAAAAAGTTTGGGGATTTAGCGATGAAAATGAGGCGTTTTCAGTGTTATGGAAAACATTTGGCGTTCTAAGCAGAGTTTAACCATTATTATTACAGCAATATGATAATAAAGTATTAGTAAGCTATAGCCAACCTAAAATTCTTCTAGGAGGGTTTATATTTCCATAGACATTTCTTGATGAGTGGGTGCATTTAACTGGGACATGCACCCCAGGGACAGAATAGTACAATGACCTCAGAGAAACACAGAACGGTTTGGGTTGAATGGAACCTTAAAGTTCCTGGGCAGGGACACCTTCCACTGTCCCAGGTTGTTCCAAGGTCTGTCCAACCGGGCCTTGGGCACTTCCAGGGATCCAGGGGCAGCCACAGCTTCTCTGGGCACCCTGTGCCAGGGCCTCCCCACCCTCGCAGGAAAGAACTTTTTCCTAATACTGAATCTGAACCCGCTCTCACTGCGAACCCATTGCCCCTTGTCCTGTCACTACAGTTCCTGGTGAAGAATCTCTCTTGATTTCCTTGCAGGCTGCCTTCCAGTACAGCTACAGGACTGATCAGATCAATTAGATCAGATCTCCAGTGGTGCCTGCTGATCGCTCTTTGATTTTCATTAATAGTGCCAAGTCTCCAAATAAACAAACTGGATTTCTTCAAAACAAAAAAACCCAGTTTCTGAAGCATGTATTGGCTTCAGCACTGTGGTTTGTGTGATTAGGCTTCCACTGCCCCACACTACGATTGATGAACACACCCCCAGCAGCACCACAGGACCTAGAAAATCACTGAGAGCTGGTTTTGCACGTGGTTGCTGCAAAGTGTCTTAACTTTTCTCAGTAGTTTGGGGGCTTTCATTTCCCTGAAACAGAGTTTGGAGAGACGATTTTCACTTTTGCTATTGAGCACTCATGCCAAAGAACATTCCCGTTCTCCCATGCATACCATTAGCACAGTGTACATCTGAAAAAATGTATTTATATATCTCAGAACGTGAAGTGATGTGTAATTAGGAGTTTAGATGAGAAATTATTGCGGGGAAACAGGGCTTGGGAGTTGTATCATCTGTTGGGTGCAGCGCTCGCGCGGCTCCGCGAGGAAGTTGCACGAACACCGCACAACACTTTCCCTATTTATAAAGCACTGAGAACTTCTCTGCTCGGCTGCAAGGCCCACTCAGCCAAGCTGTGGGAATATTTCATAATGAACAACTCATTTGCAAGATTTTGACTCTTTGTCTGTTTACAAGTTGCTGTTTAATGGTGAGGTGTTTATTCCCGTGGTTTCTGCTCGAGTGCACCAAGCTCTGGAGCGGGTGGGAGTTTCCCTTGCTCTGGGCAGAGCATGGATCTTATCATTTGGCCCAGCAGGAGGTGAGGGTGTCGAGAAAGATTGGAGTCCCAGGAAAGGAAAACACTTAAGGTTGCGTTGACAATGTGCCTTAGTTTGATCCATTGCCAAACAAGATGTATGGATTTCGTGTAGTGCTGCCTGTAATCAGCCTACTGTGGTATAATTGAGGGACTGGTTTAGTTTAGATATAAGAAATGAACTCTCCTTCTCAAATGCAAAACTGGTCAAGGAGTTGGTTGGGTTTTTTATTTTACTCTAGTTTATTTTCTTGCGAGTGAAGAGAACATTTATAATTTCTGTTCTTTCTGTTGTAAATTGTGCAGCGCTGAAAGTTAAAAAATATCTGGCAAGCACATATTGCATATTGCACTCCCCATGATTAGTACAGGTCCATTGCTAGAATGAAATCAGTTCAAACAATGGGTAGAAATAAATCATTACTGGGTACATGAGATCTGAGATGGAAAAGGCACTAATGGTTGTTAAATGAGGTATATTGCATAGAAGGATTATATTTTGAATGGTGTTAAAATTGCTTTGGGAGTGAATATTCTGACTAATATTGTTATTTGTGTACTTGAACTCTGACGTGATGGGGTTGTACTCCTGTAAAGAGTTCATGAGAAGTAGAAATAAATTATCAATGTCTTTTTTTTCTTTTACGTTCTGAATAACAAGACGATAAACCACACTTAGAGTGCATGAACTGCAGCTTTATCTACTTCTCACTGTGAGCCAATCAAGTCAGAAATGTACTTAGGTTTTTTTTCATAAAAACATGTTTTTTGTGTCAATGACAAAGAATTTCATAAAAATGTATTGATCCCCAAATATAAGAGAAATGTGTCTCAGATCGAGCTGGGATTTGGGGAGAGAGGAAGGAACTTGGAGAGAAAGATCTTCCAAGTCATGACGTAAATATTTAGTAAATACTCACAAGTACAAGCTGGTTGGGCAGTGACCTAAAGTCATCGTAGCTACATGAAGCTACAGAAGTTGGATTTTGATGATCCTTGTGGATCCCAGCCGGCTCAGGATACTCTATGAGTCTACCACTCGACAGGTCTGTTTTAATGATGCTTTCTAGTAAATCCTCATGGCCATTGTGCAGGGGACACGATCCCGACCTCTGGCTCCTGCCTCCAGTGCCACATTCTTCTCTCTCCAGGGGCTCCTGCCCACACCACTCCATGAGAAGATGCTGCAGAAGTTATCACTCACTTCTTCTCCTTTCTCCTCTTCCTGCTGTTATTTGGGGGGGATTTGTTTTTCCACTCTTACCTTTCCAGTTGAATAATTATTTCTAAAATGTGATGCTGTTCTCGGCTGTAAATCTCAGTTTTGGTACTGTGCCATTGTTGAAGGCAAGCTGGCAGACTGTCAGATTGTTTTCAGTAAGTTATACCGCACTCAAAGTTAAAATGGGACCATTTATCCATGTTTGTATTTCTGGGATCATGGTTTGTAGAAACAATTCGTTCCAGGAATGGAACTTTTGTTATCGTTTTCAGAGGAACATTTGGCAGGATAGGCCCATGAATTTTAAAAAAAAAAAAAGAAGAAGTCTTGAAAAAAAGCAAAAGAAACACCACTGTGCTTTTAAAAATCTCCCATCTCTGAGTTATCAATAACTACAGTGAATGCTGCCCTCAAAATTTGATAAAATAGATCTTTTTCTTCGAGATCTACCTCCTCTTTTACCTCCTCCGCTTCCCTCACACACAGGTATCAGTGAAGATTGCCTAAAATTTTCATGTGGTTTAAATCTTTTTTGAATATCAATAGTGGGGGGAGGATATAGAATCAGGCTGAGGCTGAGTTTGATGGATCCACCCTGAACGAGGGCACCCGGCAGCTCTGAAAGGCTTCAATTGGTGTATTAGGACCGGGGAAAGGGTGTAATTTATCTCACATCACAGGCTGTAAAATCACTCAGAATTCAAACTTGCGTGCAAACAGGGTCCTTTTTATTTGCCTATCAGCTAAAAGATGTTTTGTTGTCCCCCCCGTCCCCAAGTAGAGTGGATGAAGTTTTTCTCTAATTACTAATACATTTCACACAAAAGAAATAAAAATTCTGGGAAGTAATCTAATCACAAATTCAGATCTCATCTGATAAAAAGGACCACAAGAAGGAGATTTTTTCCAATATTTGTTTGAAATGAAATGTGCTTCAGAAATGACGCGGTTTGTTTTGACGCTTTCAAAGTGGAGCTGCTGGGGGTTTATTTTTGAAGTTAAATTTGAAAAGAAACGGATTCAGAGTAGATTAAAATGTTAAATAATTCAAAACTAATCTAAACATTTCACCTTGGTCAACTGTATCAGCTGACTTCAGGTTTTAAAAACAAAAAAAATCTTGGCAATTTTTACTGATCCTTTTTTTCCCCTTTTATGCCAAAAAGTTCATATTGATTGCTATTTAAATTGAACCTTCTCAGGTTTCTGCTGTTTTTTGTAGTCTCACCTGAAACAGAACAAATGAATTCTTTTCCCAGCTCTATCATGGGTTAATGAGCTCATAAATGAATAAACTGCCATAAATCCACAGACTGTCTTTCTTTCTTCCTTCAGCCAAATTTCACAGCTTCACCTGATAATCATCTATATTAAAGCTGCTACATAATTGGTTTCTTTTGGACTAGAAAGTTTTATTCCCACCTAAAATTTTCTGGAAATTCAATGGTAGAGTCATCTGATATCCTGAAAACATTCAGTACAAATTTTGAGGTCTGTTAACTTTCCTTTGATGCAATATTTACACCACAGAAATGGCTGATTTTCACTTGCACTGAAGGCTCTGCCATGTAATTTAGAACACTGATAGCAAAAGGAGATGATTTTAAAGATCAGTTTTGTCATTGTTTCTCATCAGTTATATTTCCCTGCAATTTATGCAATCAACAAAATTTGAAAAGTTGCTTTCAATATTAAGTAGCACCCTCTAATTTTTATCATAAACCTCAGTGGAACTAGGATAATTTCTAATATATCCCACCACTAACCCTCCCAGCTGGTACAGGGTCCATTGATTGCTGGTGTGCCACACTTTGTTTTGTGTTTTTTAGCCAATTTTAAATCCATTAAACTCAACTTTCCACTTATTCTGTGGCTCCACATCTTAACATTAACCTCTTCTAGGAAACTCTGCTAAAGGATGTCTGAAAATGTAAGTGTAGGATGTCTGTTGCATTGCCTTGTCTCTGCTGGCAGAAATAATAACAATAAAGGATTCCAGTAGATCTGTCAGACCTGAGGACTTCCCCTCCCCCCCCCCAAAATTAAATTTGCTTTCTCTAACTGGGCAGTGCTTGTCCCAGTGTACCTTTCATTTGATTCCTTAAAATATTAAGTAGGACATTCTCCACAGTTTATGCCAGCGATATATTCTTTCCCCATATGTCCCTGGACCAATTTTAAATAATTCCTTTATTAAATTTCACCAGCCTTCAAGGATCTGAAATTTCTAATAGAGTCTCCAATTTCCCTTCTTACTTCCTTTGGCTCTCTTGGATATTTTTTGTCTGATTCTGATGTTTATCAATATTTTAAAAGGCTCTAATCTTTTGATAGCAAATTTGAGTGATACCTGGATGCTTCCTAATTCCTCATTTTCAAGCTCTGAAATTTGGTGTCAGATTTATTCAAATGAAGGGGGCAGGTGTACAGAAATTGTCTCAGGTAATTTGACTTTTTTTGTGTCTCCTCTTAACTATTTCTGAGAATGCTCTGGGTCTTTACCAATGCAACAATTACTGTCAACCTTAAACACATTTAAGATGTTTTGTAGAATATTTTTAGTCTAAATTTGATTTTGTGTGCCTAAACCAGATTTATAGGTTTAGAGTGATGCCCACTAACCTTGCTGAAGTTCAAGTTCTGCCAGCGCTTCCACCCTAAACCAGTGCTGCTGTTGTAACTTAGCTGTGAAAACCAGCCACAGGCTAAAATAAGGCACTGAAAGTTCCCTCCAAAGCCTTTTTGTTTGGGGCTTTTTAAGGGTTTACATTAAAAACAAGGAGGCTTTTTTTAGCACATGCTTAATTTGAAAAGAATAATAACCAAAAAAAAAGACTTCATAAAGAACTTATGCAGACTATTAGTCCCTAATGGGGACCAGACTCTGTGTGTGTGTGTGTCTTTTTAAATGATTAACTGCAATGGGAAATTATTAGAAACAAGAAATTGGCAGAAGTAATTTTTTTTCAAAGAACATTTTAACGAGGATGGATTTGTTTTAGAAACCAAACAGCCTGAAGACACCAGAGCCAGGACCCAAGAATCACCAGACTCATCTCATGCATGGGTTGATCAATGGTGTGAGGACAAGGCCAACTTCAGTTGTTGCATCCTTGGTCCTACAATGTCCCAAATCCCTACAGGCTGCATCCCATAGAAGGGACACACACAACTCAGGCTTGGATAGAAGTTGCGCATCTGAATTTTACATCATGGTCCAAATGAAATTTCATCCATTGTCGGTGCTCTCCATGACTTTCCTAAGATATGGGGCAACTTTTCCACCTCAGACCTCCACTTTTAGATTTTTGATAATGTATTTACCTAATAGTGCCAAAAAAAAAGAGACAGGAACAAAACAATTTATGATCAACAAGGGGAAAAATTCCAGGCCATGTTGGATGGGGCTTGGATCAACCTCTAGTGAAATGTGCCACTGCCCATGGCAGGGGGTGGAACAAGATGAGCCTTAAGGTCTTTTCCAACACAGACCACTCTGTGATTCTAAGATATTTTTTAATCACTTTTTTTTAAGCACTCCAGAAAATTAAATCCGTTCTTTTTTTCTCCATGTGCTTGTCATGCCTTCCCTGGTGCCACAAGCTGTGAACAAGACACTTAATGTAACAAAACACCCAAGTCTTAGTGAGAGTTTCACAGCAGGTAACAACATGCTCTGATCCAAAACACAGTCGAGTAGCAGATTTAGGGGATCACACCTCAGGAAAAAATCATCCCCTGACCCTTTATCTACAGCATCCCAAAATTTAGGGCAGCTTCTGAGAAAGGGAGCTCAAACCTCCAGCCCTGATGTCTCCATGAAAGAATCTGATTGCTGGGACTGGTCCCTCGAACCTCCTTCCTGAGCTTTCCACATCAAATAAAGCACATTTATGAGGTGAGGGAGCTTGTTTAACAATCAGGTTACATTCGCTCGCGGTCACCTGGGAAACACAGGTTGCAGCCCTTGATATAATAAATCATTATCAGGATTTTGCACACATTGGAAACATGGGATGCTTTGCCCCATGCTGTGTTTTATACTGAAAGACCTGAGCAGTTTGCATCTGGATCTAAACTGCCTGTAGGGGTTTTTTTTGGAATATTTGTAACTGCTGTTTCAAAGCATCTCTGACATGCAGCTCTCCCGTGATCTGCTTGGGCATCATCGAGATTTGCTTCCAAGCTGTTTAAAGGGTATGGTTTCACGAATGAGGAGAAATAATATTAATATTAAAAGAAGACACAGATATAAGGATTTAGGCACTGAAAACTGGAGGTGGTGCCAAAGGTGCTTCAATCATTCAAACCCGAACATCACAGATTAGGTAAAAGTAGATTTATATTAAAACCAAACAACTATTAATCTAATTCATGCTTCAATTTAAATTTCTCAAAACCACATAAAAAACCCTCAAGTCTCAATAATGTTGGTCAGTTGAAAATGTTACCTGCAAAATACTAAATATATTCTCTAAAACACAGAGTAGACACGGTTGTCACTTGCTGGGTGAATTTGGCCAAATAGCCCTTCATGTCACAGGTTGCTTAATTTGAAATAAAGGTTTCAATGAAAAGTTATGAAGAATAAGGGCTTTAATAAAGAATGATAAAGACTGACAGACAAGTTTGTATTCATTACACATTTAAAGTTAGTTTATAACATTGGGAGATTTTGGTTTATTCTTTTACCTGGCAACCAGGAATTATAACCATAAGGACATTCAGACTGTAGATTTTGTAAAATGTGCTGAATTCTATCATTTTGTTGACACCCACTCCAAGTTTAGCCATGACATTTTTCTGTTCTAAGAAGAAATACATCACACAACAGTGTTTTGAGAGAAATTTCAAGTAATAAAAGATGTGCTCTTTAAAAACTGACCCAACAGGGTCTGTGGAGGTCACTGGCATGTGCCAACTTACCCACATAAATGATATAAATTTACACACTGGAAAGTCCAAACAGTTGAAAGCAAATCTGTTGTTGCTGCAACACTGGGATCTGTTGTTAATAGGTATGACAAAGCAGTAATAGCATCCCAGCATTTTTTGTATTTCCACTTCAAACAGCAAATCCGACTGAATTTACCTAATACTTCAATAATCCAATTATAACACTTTACCAGCAGAAATCATCGGCGCATAAGCCTCGCAGTCAGTTAAATGAGGGCTGTGTCGAGCTGCTCACCCAAGATGCATCACAAACTCTGGTGAACGAGTTCCTCCGGGATCGTTGACTTACGGGAGGAGTGAGTGGAAAGCCCTCGCTTCAAACACAGGGCTGCCAAGCTGGTGGCAAATCCACCTTAACCAGGGCAGTGAGAATGGGGGCAAGACACCAACCAACACGGGAAAGCTCCCAGCCTTCAAATCAAACCAGAGCACAACCAAATCCTCAGCCTGTGCATTGGCAGAAATGGCACATTTCGGTGTTACCCCCAGAAACTACTGATTTATCGATGAAAATCCGTTTATACAAAACACTGTGTGTTCTAAACACAAATTGCTGATATTTTTCACTTCTGGAGGATTTAGTGCCCGTAAGTGCAGTTTCATTTCTCTTTTCACAGCCATATCACTTCCTTTTACTCCCTTACCCCATAAATCTGCGCCCGGCAACGGCGGCTCTTGCATATCAGTCTAACACCCTTTTTCCCACTGCATGTAGCATTTATTTAATGGATCAAGGGAACTATCCTTCAAACAGAATGAGATATTCTATTCACAGCTAGAACGTTAATATGTCAGTAAAGTTACTTGCCTTCAAAGTAGGAGAAAATAAATCTCGAAGGCTTGGATTCGCACAGGGCTGTTAATGAGTGATGATGGTGTGATTTTTCAAGGATTACGTGATCGAGTCAATTCCTTAAATTTAGACAAGAGTTTCAGTCCATATTTCAGTAATTTCAGCAGGAACACCATATGCTGCCCAGGGAAGTTGTTGGTGCCTCATCCCTGGAAGTGTTCAAGGCTTGGAGCAACCTGGTCTAGCGGAAGGTGTCCCTGCCCATGGCAGGGGGTGGAATGAGATGAGCTTGAAGGTCCCTTCCAACCCAAACCATTTCTGATTCTATAAGATTTTGATAAAAAAATAACTTTCTATGTGTCAGAACACACCCTGCTACTCAAGAAATGCTTACAAATGTGTAATGACTAGAAAAGCCTTGTGTCAGAGTTAGACCTGAAAAGTAAAATTAAACCACAGATTAAATATTACCCACAGAATAAATACTCCTCTACTTCCTCAGACTGGTGCCCCTACTCACATCTGAGTTTCCTCAGAGGTTCAAGCCAATAATTGAGCTGGGTCCACCTCTTTTTTTTTATTTTTGAGAAATGTACGGTTAAATATCAACTGCAATTAATAGTGTTTTGAAAGATAGATTATTACTGTAATTTCTGCTGACATTTTGTGTGCAGTATGTTTTTCTTTACTAATTAAATACCGTGAACTGTTTTCTGAGGGTTAATACATTTCACAAAATTTCCAATTTATAAATAAGTCAAATTCAGGATATTTATTTGTAGTTACGTGGCAATGTAAACCAGAGATGGGATAAAAGAGGTAGACTGGACAAAAAGAAACATAGATTTTATCTACTCCGTGTTTGGCAGTTGGCTGTGGAAAATATAATCCAGTCATAAATCTATGAACCAGCCCTGAATTTCTATTGCATTACTTTTAAAATAATTGCAGCATTTTCACATCCCCTAAAATATGCCATAAATCCATAAAAATTATCCATATGTTATATATCTAGGAATGAATTAATTATTTTTCACTGTACTGTAAAATACAGATAAAGAAACTCTACCCAGAAAGTTAAAAACGCCTTTAATAGATGCTTTTCCATATGCATAATAAGGAATTATTGCACCAAGGGATTATCTAAAAACTGAATTTATATGACAAACAGTTAAAACAGGAATTTAAACTGATGCTTCTCTCTCTCTAAGAGCCTTTTTGGGTGCCAATACTTGGGAGCAGATGAAGTACAAGTCACCTGTGGTGACAAACCTGGCCCAGGTTACGCTGGCTGAAAAGCCCAAATCTAGTGGTACTCATCTTCCAATAACAGAACTTTGATTAAGTGCTTTGATTAAATGCAACTAAAATGCAATGTAAAAAATATTTTTCTCATTTTTTGGGACAGCAGCATGAGGAGTCTCATCTGTAAGGTCCATAAACCCTTTCGCTGTGTCAGTAAAGAAGACAACACCTCTGACAGAGAGGAAAAGAAAGGAAAAGGAAAAATTACTAGGGAAAATGCTTAGTTTCTTGTAGAAGCATGGAATTACTGAGGTTGGAGAAGACCTCCAAAATCATCCACTCCAACCTTTGACCAGATAACACCACACCCCCTAAACTGTGTCACAAAGTACCACATCTGCTTATTCTTCTGAACACTTCCAGGGGTGGTGACTCCCCCACTTCCCTGGGGAGCCTGTAGCACAGACTTTCTCAAACTCATTCATTCTTTAAACGTTAAGGGACTGGATATCCCTGTCCGGTAGAATTTCAAATTATAAGTAAATAAACAAATAAGCAATTTAAAGAAGCAAACACAAAAGTGGAGCGTGTCTTATAAGACATTTAGAACAAAATCAAACCTGCATATTCCCCACAGCCTGTCTTTTTAACCACATATTCCTCTAGTTCCCACTGCCCCTTCCCTTGCCATTGAACACTTCTGCTGTGCAAAATTTCTTAAAAAGAAGCCAAGTGGTGTGAGTGAAACTGCAACTCTGAACGAGTCTGGATTGTATCAACTCATCGTGCCAAGGCTGATGGCTGGAGCCTCCCAAGAACAGCCAAGCTCAGGGATGCAGGTCTAGGTGATCACTCACCCTCAAAGAGCACAAAAATGCTGAGGAAGGGAGAGCAGAGCTAAAAGCCCTAAAGTTTAGACACTGAATATCTGGAGGACAGCTGGAAAAGATTTAAGGAGTGTTTCACTCTCTCTCCAAGCAAGGGGTGCCAGCAAAAAACAAACGTAACCCTTTCTCTCTATATATTTTTCGTGACAAAAGCTGATTCTCAACTTGTGGATGTTTTTAATATTTAGACAGAAAAACCTAACTCTGAAAGGATATTCAAGAAGTGTTATGAAAAAGGAAGATTGATACTTCAAAAAACAGAAGTGACAAAGTGAAATCACAAAGGAGTGGGACTGATCCAAGACTTAGAGCCAATCTCCCTTCCCAAACCTGAGGTTCCCACTAAATCCTGGATGTTGATGAAATGATGGTTGTGTCCCGAGACAAACACTCCTAATTAATCCCTGCAAAGGGGTTAAAGTTTGCAAAGGAAGCACCAAGGCCAGGGTGAAATGTGGAGGGTGAACATCCCTGTGGTGTCATTGAGATATTTGGGAACATGCAGTAAAACAAGAAAGGTCTGAGGTGAAAATGCTGCATTAAAAAAAGGGCAAGATCTAAAGAAAACAGGAACGTGTCTGCTGTGACAAACAACTCATGTAAAGGAAAACTCCAACATCCAGAAGGAGGTGCCAGCTTTTAATGGATAACCATGCTTGGGAAGAGGTTTTAAGCAGGCATGAAGAGCTCACAGCGAGAAGAAACAGGACAAGCAGCCTCAATACCTTGAGGTATTATTTCAAAAAAAAAATTATTTCAAAGAGAGCAAAGGAACAAACCACTGATGTGTGACATTTATTAATTCTATGCCAAGTACCTATATCCATAATGTGCTGGACATAGACAGGGCCAACCCAGAGAGCTGGTATTGTTTGAGCTGCCAGAAGCTGCCAGCACTTCATATGTGCTTAGGATTGCACCAAAAAAGGCTCAGGCAGAGCCAGCATTAAAACCTGAGACCTTCAGCTACAACTTAGGTGAGTATCCGGCCTCATGTAAGAAGTTGTACCACAGCTTTACTCCAGGTTTATGTCTTAAACTGGAATTTTAGAGGCTGCTGATGGCACGTGCACACCATGCAGAGGTGACACCTCAAACTCCTTGTGCACAGAGCCAGAACTTAGAGCAGAAATCACATTTTTGGGGCAAAATCCCAGCACCTGGGTGAGAACATCCAACAGCTTCACAAACACCTTTACCCTGATGTAGTTTCACCTCTACTACTGCTTTCACCATGACAGAAACTCATGCAAGATGCTCTAGGAGCAGATCCTGACATCGCCATGTAAATCCTTGATTTTTCCCTATCTTGAGAGCATTTTCTTTAATGGTGTGTTTGAACAGTGCCAAGCATAGCTGAGGTCTCCTTGGCTGGGACCTTTAGGAATTTTTTCAGCACAAAGAAACACAAACAAGTAGCTAATAGCAATCTATCACACCTCAAATCCATCCAGCAATCGTTCTGTGGTGCAGCCCTGCCTTTTATGTGGTTTGTTAAATGTCTTGCACAGTGTGTGGGTGTTGCATAAGTAATAAATAATAATAACTAATATTTGTAATGCTTATAACAGTGACTAAACCACGAACATGCTGACTAATACTGTCTCACTGGCTACCTCCACTGTCTGCAATCTGAATGCATTCATCTCAGCTCCTTTTGAACCTGCTCTTTCTCATCTGAAAGAAGGCAGGTTCAAATTAGATATTACAAAAAAATTCTTTCCTGGGAGAGTGGGCAGGCCCTGGCACAGGGTGCCCAGAGAAGCTGTGGCTGCCCCTGGATCCCTGGAAGTGTCCAAGGCCAGGTTGGACTGGGCTTGGAGCAACCCGGGATAGTGGGAGGAGTCCCTGCCCATGGCAAGGGGTGGCACTGGATGGGTTTTAAGGTGCCTTCCAAACCAAAGCATTCTGCAATGTTCTGCCTCTGTGATGTTTCTTACACGAGAAGTCACCAACCCAAGTGTAACACAGGAGAGACACTCCTACAGTGAATGTGTATTAATAACATCTTCATATGGACATGGATAGGTCACAAGAGGACATTGTTTCACAACCAGCCAAGCCTTTGCACACATGCCACCTCCATCTTCTCCTTCCAAAGATGTTTTATTTACCCAAGGAGTCAAATCCATGTCTCACCTTAGAAAGGGGAGAGCCAGCCCAGGGATGGGCATGTGGGGTGATGCTTGTATTTAATGTGCTTGAGCTTTTATCCAATCCTATTTCATGTACCTGCTCTTTCCTAAGGAGTAGGGAGAGCTGCTCCTCTCCTCTCGTGCCTCTTGGGGCTGGAGGGTGAAGCAGGTGGGCTTCTGGAAATGGACTCTGAAAGCAAAGCACATTGAAAGGCAAAGCAGAGGGAATTGAGGTGCAACATCGAATTATGTCTACCAGTACAAGTACGAGGAAAAGTCCAGAGATTTCCTTACTGGCCAACAGCTCTGGCAATCAGAAAAGAGCAGGTGAGATGGAGGGACTCACCTTTGACTCCTGAATCACTGACAGGTCCTAAAGGATCTGTCAAACTGCTCTAAATCCATGCTGTGCAGCGCCCATCCTTGCGAGGCTGGAAGGATAAACCATGATGTGATTTGACACCTCTCTTTATCGCGGGTGGAACCAGGCCCTGGATTTTTAATACTAATGCTTTGGGACATTTAAAATCCACATGTGAGGCTTGGCTCTCTCCCTGCTGTTTACATGATAAAGTGACATTCTGATTCAGTCTATCTCATCAAATTCATGATTTCAGAAGTTCCTCTAAACATGTCTGCAACATCACGCTAACTTTTCAATACCTCCGTGTCAATACATGCCAGTTGCTTAGGGTTATTTTTTTCCTGTTGGAAAGAAGGTCAAAACAGCAATGCAAATATATTAGGGGGGAAAAAATGCATTCAAGTAACATTACTTGTTTCTGGAGTCAAGATGCCAGTCCATCTTTAAATCACGCAGTTGAGTATTCAATTCACAAATACAATGAGGGTACTTTTAAATTTTAACTGTCATATTCTGTTATGTGGCCTGATGTTAAGTTGCATTATGCTCGCAGTGAATGGGATAGGACAGAGCATAATTCACTGCATTATAAACAGCATAACATAACTTGACAACTGGAATTTAAAAGGAGGAAATTCTTTAACCGTGGGATCATATTGGATATTCCTATACATTTATAAACCCAGCAGCAAAGAGCCAAGCAGAAAAGCTGATCGTGTACCTACTGCCAAGAAACAAATGTTGTCTCACTTGTGGGGGCTTGTAAATAATTTGGGGGAGTTTTCTTTACGTTTTAATTTCCCGACTGCACAGCTGCCACTTCCCTTTCTGTGCTACTTAGGGAGGCTGGTGGTGGCATCATCAGAAAACTTTCATACCTAAGCCACAGAGCAGCATTCACTTTTACTGAAGCTGTTTTGTTTGCTCTCCTGGGCTAAAATAAAGAATGAAGTAACACATTTCTTCAACATGAATATGCTAACAGCCATAAATCTGCTCCCTGGCATTACTGTAGAACAAACCATAGTAAATGTTTAAAAATCTGCTCCTAAAATAAACCCTGACTGGGCTTTGATGTCACTTTATTTAATTCACATTGGCATTGCATACACAGCTCAGTTTACCAGAGAGGATTCATTCTTTACCGAAGCATAATTACATTATCAGATATTCAGTAGGGGCCATAAACCACAAAATGGAAATTAGACTGTCAATGGCCATTTTATACTACAAGGATTATTGTATTTTAACGTTTGTGTTGTCAACCACTGTGCTGGCAATCTAGCATGTGGACCCCAATTTTCAACATCACTCTAACCTGAATAAAATTTAAATATATGAACACCAAATTGAACAATCAATAACAATCTTTTAAGCTATATAAGCTTCTGACTGGCAGCAAACTAAGCAAGAGCACAGAGGCAAATCAATCAGGAAGCTCTGTTTTCCTTCCTAGTCCTATGCATTTCAGGCTGAGGGAAACTTCTTTTGGGGCATTGTTTCCCAGTCTCCAATATACCAAAAAAAAAAAAAATTAAAAAATAAGCTGCAGCTTTCTCTCTTGCCCACTCAGATTTGTAAATGGAATTTATTGCACGCAGTGTCCTCTTATAGATTAAATTAATGTTATTGTAAAGAGGTTTAATGCTCAAAGATATTTATGACTCACGCTGAGAAAGAAGCTGTACTCAGTTATGATGATTAATATAATTTTCCCAAGTTCTCACAGATGAAATTGCTCCGTGTGCATATTTTGAGCACAAAACAGATAACCATAATTCTAAGAAAAGGCAGCCATGATTGTGTTATTTATGCATCATTTGGAATTAGCGAGTCGCTTGTGGAGCACATGAAATGTTTTTGCTGGATTTAGTTTCAGCTTGATAGGCAACAGGAGAAGCAACTCACATCACCCCAACCTGTGTTTGTGGTTTTGATCTTGGCATAACAAAAGTTAGTGCTTATAAAGAGGTTTTTTTTACGGTCAACCACTAATAAGACAGGCTGTGATTTGAAACTTATATCCTCTGTCCAGGATGAAAACTAAATGAGATAGGATTTGACAACTTCTATCAAGCAACTGAAGATTTACCAACTCCTCTGGCACAGGGGTCAGCAAATGGTACAATCTCAGCATTGTTGCAGTTAAAGCCTGGAAATGGATCACACATGTCTGATTAGAAGACCTCTCCAACAGCTCTGCAAGGTCAGGGAAGATTAAACTAAACATTTCCCAACACAAGAAAGATGTTGACGTGTTGGAGCAAGTCCAGAGGAGGCCACAGAGATGGTCTGGGGGCTGGAGCCCCTCTGCTCTGGAACCAGGCTGGGAGAATTGGGGGTGCTCACCTGCAGAAGGATCCAGGGGGAGCTCAGAGCCCCTTGCAGGGCCTAAAGGGGCTCCAGGAGAGCTGCAGAGGGACTGGGGACAAGGGCTGGAGGGACAGGACACAGGGAATGGCTTCCCAGTGCCAGAGGGCAGGGATGGACGGGATATTGGGAAGGAAGGGTGGGAGGGTGAGGAGGCCCTGGCACAGGGTGCCCAGAAGATGTGGATGCCCCATCCTTTTCCCAGAAGATGTGGATGCCCCATCCTCGTGGGAGGTGTCCCTGCCCATGGCAGAGGGTGGAGTGGGATGAGCTTTAAGGTCCTTTCCTTCCCAAACCCTACTGGGATTCTATGGATTCTCTGATCTCCATTCCTTACCTTCTTGATGGTCAGCGCTCACTAATAATTAACATTACAAAGGTTCATTTAACGACCTCCCTATTAGGGACTAAACTTTGCTGTAATTGGATTGAAGTGCTGTGGCTGTTACACACTCCAGTTCCAAACTGTGAAATTTCTTTGCAGATTTTAGCTAATCTTTTTGTTGTCCTGTGAGAATGGCAAATTAGAGACTGTGTAAAAAAATGGGGAAATTCTTCATATTTAACAGACTGCAATAATTGAAGGCAATAATTACTTCAAATAGAAATATGTTTGTTCCTAGTATTTCCCCTTCTTCTTACATTTCTTTACATTATGCCTAAGGAGCTGGTCAGGTTGCTAAGCTCAATAAATCAATGTTAAATGTTATCTGAGTTGAAACAATTTTATAATTTAAGTTTGATGATACCATAAATGTTATAGATATTAGGAACTCAATACCCTTTCTGCACAAATCACACTTCCCAACCTGGCTCAAAGAGGACAGAACTTGGTCTGAAAGTGCAGTGAACAATCTACAGCCACAAAGGGACACATAAAATCAATGCCAGACAATGATGGGACTGATGTATATTTTTAAATGGCATTATAAAGTGCCAGAAAAAGTTTCTCCAAACTTTTCACACACCTCTGTTAAATCTCCTGCTTGAAACTTTTTTCCCCTCTAAGTAATATTTAATATTATAACCAACTTTGAAATAAATGTTTCTTCGAGGAAATACAAATATATCTCTCTCTCACTTCATCACATCGTTGGCCCCATGCTTCAATTTCCAGAGTCCTTTTGAAAACCACACACTCCAAGTTAATTGGTTTAATCTGGTTGTGGGGATTACCTATTTTTACTACAGTTACATATGAAACAATTATATATGAAATATTGATTGTTCATTAATGTGGGGGATATCTCCCTTAATGTATTTTGTAATAGTTCAGGCTCCTGGAGTATAGAAACTGTGGAGAGGTCTAGGGAATTTTAACTAGCTCCTAAAGTTGTAAATGTTATTTTGAATTGCTTGACATCTGAAGTCAATATGAAGGTGTTATATATATTAAAAAAGGCAAAAAAATGCATTTAAATAAAAGAGCAGTGTCACTGTACTCATAAATATATGCTATAATTCTTACATAAGTATATGTTATAACTCCTTTCAATTTCTAGACAGTTAAAATGAGAATATATTTGTGTTTACAAAGGCATTCTCTCACTGTTGCCTCGTCTGGGAGCTGGTCTGTATTTGGGGTGCTCGTGCTCGTTCATCGTTCTAAATGAAAGAGTCAAATCATTTGTGGTACAGATGCAAATAACAGTAAACACAAATTCCTACAATGGTATCAAGTAATAAAAATACCAGTTTTAAAATTTGCAGCAATTACAGCTTCAGAAATCAAAAAAATTCTCAACTCCCAGATGAATTCAGTCCAAAGACTGAATATTAAAGAACAGAATTGCAAACCAGGTGGATTTTAGCTCTCAGAAAACAAGAAAGTATTTGTTATAAAGTGCTTTTTTTGTAGTCAATTTAAGCACTCAGATTTGTGGGTGAAGGTTGGGAACCATTTGATGTGTCCATATAACCACTGTTCCTTCTGGAGGGGTTTTGATCCCAATGGGATTTCTGGTATTTCATTAACTTACAGAAATTCCATTGTCAGTAACAAAAATTTACAAAATTTGCAAAGCCAATGGACTATAATCAGGATTTTTAAAGGGGAGTATTATGAAATGGTCAAAGTTCTCCATGGAGAGTAGACCCAGGTGTAAATCCATTCAGCCTAAAAAAAATAAGCAGTTCTGCTTTCCCAGCCCCTGCCATCTTAGGTTCTAAATACCCTTCAATCATAAACCCCCCGTCTGACATGCTGGGAATAATTCACATTATTTAAAAGGTTAAAAAGGTTAAAAAGTTGGGGTTTTTTTTAAGGATCCTGTTTAAAACAGGTTGAATTTCTCCAAAAGAACATTGAAAAATTCAAGCAATGCACTTTTTTCCAAACTCTTGCATAACCTGACTCCTAAAGAAATCCATGCAATATATCAAATTATCAGGGATCTATCCATTGCGTCCACCATTCTTCTCAAGAATTACTACAGAAGATGCTAATCCAAACAAAAATTCCCAGAAATCTTTCTTCACCCGACAATTTATTCCAGTTTCCATCCTCCTCTCTCTTTATGATAACTCTTGTCAGCTATCATTATAAGTGAACAACACAAAGGCTTAAAGACATACCCTCCAGTTAAAAATGAAAAAATGAAAAAAAAACCCCACAGCTTTCAAGTGTGAACCGGATTAATCACACATAATAATTATACAAAGTGATAACACTTATTATAAGATCACATAAACACCGTTAAACCAACAGTGGCAGTAACCTTTAGGAAGGAAAAATAAAGCCACCAAGAATAATACAAATCAAAGTTTCTATTGGGAGGACTTTCTGGCTGAGGCTTCTCGGAAAGCTTTAATGAAACTAATGTGCAGCATTTCAAAGCAAACGACAGCCACAGCTGATTTACATGTTCCATACATCTTCAAAATGCTGCATAAAAACCAGAGACAAAATAGGGGTGGGGAAAATTCCCGGTCCCCAATCTCTCATCCCTCAGCACTCCTCAACAACACAGATGCCTCCATTTCTAAGCTTGTTTTCTAGATCCTCAATGTAATTATCCAACAATTCCTACTCTTCATATTAGCAATTCTTTGTTGAGCTTCGTGCAGTTCTAAACCAAAGCTTTCAAAGACTTTTTTAATTATTTTTTTTCTTATTGCATTAGCTGTGGCTTCAAACACATCAGCCTTTTCCTTCCAATGGCTTTGTTTTTCCTTACGAAACTCCACTCGGTTGAAAGTTTCATTTTGATCTCATATTATCTCTCATTTTTATAATTCCCACTAAGCATCTGAGGAATAGTTTCCAACAAATTCTTCATGGACAACCACACTTTTTTTAAGCACAAGCAAATCCTTGTGAATTCTGGTACCAAGGAGAGGAATTTGCTACTTCAAGTCACTGGATGAGCATAAGATTGTGAGGCACTCACACAGCGGCAGAATATAACCAATGGATATGAGGATAATTCAGGCCACGAACCTGTTACAGCTCTCCCATTCCAAGTCAATCAATATTAGAAATTTTCCAAAGGTCCATGAGCAGCTGTGGGGGGAATCACGGTCTGGTTGGCAGGGTGTGATCAGTCAAAGGTTGGACTTGATGATCTCAGAGGTCTTTTCCAAACCAAAAGATCCTGGGATTCTGTAAAGATCGAGGTCAGGCAAAGGGGGAAGGTGGGAGAGCAATATACGAGGTAGAGAAGGTTAAGGAAGATCGAATATAAGGAATTTTTCTCTACAGGCAGGTAAAAGAGAAAATATCCCACAATTTTTCAATCTCTAAATACATTCAAAGTGCAAACCCGTAAGATTATTGAGTGTTATTGGGAAGACAGACTTAGGGCGTGGCAATGGGTGTATGAAATTACTGAGAGCACAGAAAATATGCATTTCTTTAAATAAAAGCAAAATTATTAGGGATGGTAGAAAATTCTGCAGGTCATGACCAGAACTGGTTTTAGGCAATATTCTCAGTCTCACAGAGCAGAGGGAGGGCTTGAACCTGGACTGCCCGACATCACAACAAGAGGTGGAATTGATGATGGTGAAAAGAGGGGTCTGAGCTGCTGACAGAGCCTCTGATGAAAAAGATAGCAAAAAAACCCACAGAAATTCTCAGAGAAAGCTTCATCCTGAAAAAAACATCAGAAATAAAGCTACACCTGGCTTTGCTAAATGTCTGCACAAATGTAGCACTAGAATGAAGTGGTTTTAGTCTTCACATTAATTAACAACTTACAACAGCTACTACAAGAAAAATAACTGCAAACATAAGAAAGGAACAGCCTGTTCACAGATATTTTTCCTCTCCTCGTCCAAACAAGTGACATTTTGCTGTTTGCCTATTGTCCAAGAAATGTTTGGGATCATTAAATATATAAGGGGCTCAGATATCTATATTTTACCCTTATGTCAAATATTTACATGTCATACACAGGACCTCACCAAGGAGTTGTTGTGATTAGTTGCCAAGAAGCATCAAGAATCAAACAGGATTGTTAGTGTTTAAGGGTTTTCCTGTTTATTTCTACAAACATACAGGATAAACACTGTCAGGCCAAAGTAAACTACAGAGTACACATTTTTTTCCAAAACTAATACCCTTATAAAAGCCCAGGATGGTTGAAAACCACATTTCAACCAATTCATTCTGATGACTTGCACCATGCATGAAGGCTCAAGGATATTTCATAGCCCAGAGATGCTGTTAATTAATTAAAATTATAATTAAAAAGCCACCCTTGGTTTAGACCTAAGAGTCGATGAAGTTCCTCCTAAACACACCAAAATATGATCAGCATTTGGAACTGATCAAAGTAAGTCAAACAGATATGGGATATAGTTTTATCCAACAAAACCTCTAATTCAGCTTAGATTGAAAGGAAAAAGCAACAACCCAACACCACATATATACAGTATCATAAAATCTGAGCCACCACGCCAGGGACCGAATTTTGAGTGACATTCAAAAGATTTTCATTAAAGTATCCATTTGTTTCAGTCATTTGAGAACTATTTAGTCACTTAACTCTCCCTGCTGAATTTTTTTCAGATGCCAATTGACAGAGAAAATTCATTCCAACTCAAGACAAATCCCTACTTCCACTGCCAAGGGTTTTCCTGCCATAGACAATTATTAGTCTAGAGGGGACTTTTTCCTTTCTTCTTGAAATTTAGCTCCTTCTAAGAAACCTATGTTCAATTAAGTCCTTCATTAAACTGACAAACTGGTAAGTCTACCTTTGTGCTTTGTTCCTTCTGAAGCAAAGTTAAAGAACATGAAATGGAAGAAACATTCATATCTAGAGATCAGTACAGAATTCGTCAATTCAGTAGCTAGAATGGCAAAATGGGGTGGAAAAATTAAATTTAGGCCAAACAAGCACTTATTTTATTAATTGTTTTGGGGTTTTTTTTAATATTCAAAACGAAAGCATTTATTTTAAAATGGAACATGCACAGTAATAGCTCCTGTCTTCTTGATGGTTTTCTAGTGTTAATTACAGCACACTGTTACCCATGAAAGTATTGAATTCATCCATGTTTGTCCCCTGTGCTCTGTCCTGATGTGTTTTAAGTGGCCAATTTATTATGAAACATCTGAAAATTTCCTGTGAAATAAAAGACAATAAAAGGGCAGAACAGAATGAGAAACTCCATAATTTAAAACACTTAAAATCAAGTGGCAGGATAAGGATAACTGATCAAAATTGCTCAGAATTAGGTCCAAAGGACATAGAATTTGGTTTGCTGGGAAGGTTTAAGAAAATCACTGTATTCTTGAAAAATGGGACAAGTAATAAAAATATAGTATTGAAAAGGAGAAATATTGTAGTAGTCTACTAAATACAGATAGAAGCTTTGTTTGGTTAAATACATCATTTAATATATCTTCCAGTGGGGACTAACTGAAGGGTAATTTAAAATACAAAATTATGGTGAAAAAATTTTGTGTTATCAAAAAATTGTAAGAGAAATTTGAAAACAACATTTTGCTACTTAGAAAGTTATGTAGAATAAGAGCCATTCTCAACATGGCAGGACAACATGTATTTAAATGCACCTTAGGGGGTTCATAAAATGTATTTTTTTCCAGTATGGTTATGGCACAAACAAAAGCTTTGGCATTTGTGACCTGTGCTTTGCATTTGAATCGTTTGAAAATGGATAGGACTGCACTTTGTGTTGATATTTACATTCAAAAAACTATTCACCATACCGTAAGAAAGGATCTAGAAGAAAAATTGGGGATTTTTGCCTCAATGGCATCACACCATTATTGCATTTCAAGGAGGAAGGGGTGGGAGGGTATTATATGGCTCATTAATTTACTCATTTGTTAATTATTTGAAAAAAATTCCCTCAAAATGAAGTTCTGGAGGTTCATCCATTTGTTGTCTTGGGAAGGTTTGCTCCAAAAAGCAAAACCAATGAATTGTTGGTTTTGATGTTCCTAGAAGACGCCTTTGCAGGCCAAAATGAGAGCCTGTGTCAGTCATGGAAAACCTCATTTTAATGTGGATGATCTCCAGGTCCAGCTCAAGGGACCCAAAGCGAGGCAGCATCACCACGGGATCCACACACCCTGTGCTCAAACCCCACCCAAGAAGGGCCTATTCTGTGTCCTGCACTATTCCAGAGTTGTCATTAATAGAGAAATTAATCTTTCTACATTTTTCTCATAATAGGGGAAAAAAGATTAGAAAAGTGAGGAAAAAACCCTGCGGACGAGTAAGACTTAAAGCAAAAATAGGGTTCAGTCCTAAATCCCTCATGTGCCTGGAAATCCCACTGCACTTTTCCCATCTTGGTGCTTAATAATTAGTCATTAACTCCTGTCCTGCAATGAACAGAACACACTCATCTCTCCCTTACTTGACAAGATTGGGCTCCTGTTGATTATTTTAACAGGCTAATTTAATTCAGGTTTCTGTAGTTTCTCTAGGAATTCGCCAAGCAGAAATTTATCAGATTCCATATAAATCTATGTCAGGGGGAACTTTAATGGAAATGACTACATTAAGAATTCAGGATTGGGCCCTTAATAGCTGCTATAATTTATCATCTTTTTAATATGGAGAAATCAGTAAAATGAAATATTCCAAAGACGTAAAAGTAATAACCCAATCATTTAACATGAAAGAATAACTAGACAATACTGCCCTGAAGAACTATAGATAGCCTGACAGAAAGGCACTGAATATGAAAGCCAGAAAAGCATTGGCAATAATTCCATGGAAATACTGTATTCCTGAAAAAATTACCAGTGAAAAGAAAACAAAACCAATCCGTTCTTCTACATTCTGGTACTTTTTTGGAGGCCTTCAGACACAGCTCTGGGGGCATTTCATGCACAGAAATTGTTATCCTGACTCAGAATGTGGGAGAGAAAGGGAAGATCCTGGCCAAAAGCAAAAGGAGATTAATTCCTCGAGAAAATTTGCAATTTTGATGGGTTATGAGCAAGAAAAATGCATAAATTTGCAGTAGGAACCTATTAGCTGCATTTTCATCTATAGGTATTATAACTCCATAAAAACATGTTTTGAAGGTAATATAACCTAAATAATGACTGGGAATGAAAGCAGAAACGTATGAAAATGAGAGGCTGTCATTTCAGTCACAATATTAAAACTAAATACAAATTCTAATGAAAAGGAGAATAATCTGGTTTACATTTACACCAACCCACAGCATTGCTTTCAACGAGAGATATCAAATCCCTTCGAAAAGGAGATTAATACTTACATCCTGCTTCCATCTCCAGGGAAACTGAGGCACGGAATTTTGCTTCCATTGGTCCTAGGGGCCAGAGGCAGAACCATGCTGGAAGGTGAGCAGCCCAGGGAGATGGAGCTTGGAATGGGTGTTGGTGGGAGGAGATGCAGGAACGTGCTGCAGGTGTGGGTGCACCCTGAATGGCAGCTGCTCACTCCATTTTTGGGATTTAACCTCAGATTTATTTCCTTTCCTTGATGATTCCCAAGAAAGAATGGAGAGCTGAGCATCAAAGGTTGCTTATCCCTGTGGATTTGGACCGGTCACGATGTTCCTGAAGCTTCTCCTCAATGCAAAGACAAAAATCCCTGCCCAGCTGCTGTCAGACTCTGAGAAACTTCCAGGCACCTCTAGATTTCCATTCATAAGGTGGGATCTGGCTTTAAATGTCTTCAAATACTAAAAAAAGGTGATTTTTTTCAAGTGGTTATTTAAAAAACAGAAGGTCCTTTCCACTGTACAGTGATAAAGGATAAAGACTTCAAATTAAATACATTTAAAGGCAACAAAAACACCTTAAAACACAGCACAGAACAGAAAGGAAAGGCCTTTTTGTTTTTTTTTCTTTTCTGCAACAGGAAATTACCATTTGCCTTTTTAGTACTACGTGAACAGTGATAAATTCATCTTTATTTGCCAAAGAAAAACAGAAAAACCCTCACCCAATTAAAAGTGTGTGCGCTACATGCCCGCTGCTACAGGGGCAGGATGGAAACTTCCATCTGTGACTGGCAAAAAAAGATGGTTGTGTAGCTCTGGAGATGCTTTGCTGAACTCCACCACTGCCATTTAACAATTTAGCTAACTGATAAAACTAAAAATGCTGCTAATTTCCATTTGTAAAATGCTAAATTGTCTGCAAATAATTTAAACAATAAGCAAGCCAGGCTGTGAGCTGTTATCTGTGGCCAGTTGAGCAAAATACTTTATTTGCTATCTCTTCATAAGCATAGATTAGCTCCTAAAATCTAGTCTGCAAGTGGACAGCCCCTGTGTCCTCAGAAGAGTTAAATTCTGCAGAGATTTCACCTCCTGAGCTTGCCAAACTTGCCATTTTCTGATAAAATACACTTATACATATGCAAAACTTGTCCTTTCAAGCTGCACGTGTTTGGTTTTTTTCCTTTTGATTTTCTTCTAAAGCTTAAAAGTTTCCTTTGGGTCGAGGTATTTCTAAAGGTATAATGAAAGCACAACCTTGAAACAACAAAAAAGGCTGGAGCGTAGGATATGCTCTGGTTGCTTCCTGCACTGCTAAAAAAATTAGCTCAAATCCCAAGATCCATCCTCAGGAGCTTAATTGCTTCAAAGAATAGGAATCTTGTCAAATTCAGTCCAAACAAACATAATCAGTCGGTTTCAAAGCCTGTTTGACATTGAGGAGGCATAGAAAACAACCCAGGAACCAAAGAAACACACATCGAAGGTCTGTCAAAATTTTTTGTCAGACATGATGCTATTATCAAGGCACATCAGGATGAAATAAAGTGACCTGGCTGACCACAGGCTTACAAATATCTTGGGAAGGAAGGGAAAACGGTGAATCAAAAGGTAGCTTTGTTGAACGTCCCCCCAGGCCGTCTTATTGACAGGGATGACAATGGTCCCAGGATGCACCATTATCTATGACCAGCAAGCAGACATCAAATGCTGCCGAGCTGTCTCTGTCAGAATAGAAAATGCTGCTCAAAATATACAGGGCTTGTTACATTTTGTTCAGCAAAGGTTTGTCAAAAGCCAGGGTCACTCTGTGTGTGCACTGCCCTGAAGGGTAATTTTAAAAGGCAGGAGAGATGCACTTGATTCTTCAGTGTTTCTCCTGGAAGGAGACTTGGAGTCTGTGGATGACCAAAATGTTTTGAAAATCAAAGAATGACTCAGAAAAAAAGAAAGGAAAACAAAGTAAAGCAGAGCTAATAGATGTTCGCCACGGCAGTGTTGTTAGAAGGAAAACCACTTTTCAAAATAAACAGGTTAGGGAATTATTCCCATATTTAGATGTTTTTTCAATAAAAATTGAGTTGATTTCTAATACATCGGGGGTGGGTGCTACCGTAAAGGGATGACTCAAATTGTAGTGGATAAGTACACCCTCTTCAAGGATCTGTGTTGCACCATTATGCAGTTAATTGCAGGAAAAATATTTATACTGGCGAGAAAAGAATTGTTAATATGGTACCCTTTGGAAAGAAAAGAGAGAGGCTGTATATACAAACTCCAACCTCAGAAATGTTTGGGTAAACTTTGCTTTTCTGTGAACATCTGCTAAGCACACACTGAGGGACCAAAGTCCAAAGGCACCCCGCTAATTGACACAGAAATCTTTGTTTAAGGACTGTGTGGCTAAAAAAAAATCCCAAACCTTAAAACAAAATAAAACTGGAGGGTGAAAAGAATATTTTGGTGGGGGTGAAAGGAATTATTGATATAGATGTTATGGAAGTTGTCCACTACTTCTTGCTTATGGGTCAGCTCTTCCTCTCTCATTTTGTTATCATTGCCAGGGTACAAATTTAACAAGAGAGTGAAAAAGGAGCCATAAAATCTCCCTGGTGCTGCCCTAGAGACCAGAAAACACAGGGTGACCCTCCACTGTTCACTTTACAGTCCTATCCTGCCTGAAAATGTTAATTTAATGCCATCTGAATCTCTCTGCCATGCCCCCCCATAGCCGGTGCCATGAAGGGGTCTGGTGCTCCCCAGCCCTGATGCTCCTCCCCAAAAACTGAATGCCCTGAAATCATCGTGTTCCTTCCCTTCAGGCCTCAGCTATCCAGACCCATTTCCCTGCTGCCTTCTGCTATTGATTATTGTGACTCCTCCGAGCATGTAATTGTCTTGTTTTCTTTCTTTCTTAAGGATAAATAACAGAATAAAAAAAAAAAAAGAAAAGCCCAGTTACAGCCTTTTACTTCAGGTTTGGTAACAGCTGATGCTCCACTGTCCATACCCCATGATTTTCAGGACAGAAATTAGGATAATAGTCTATCAAATGCACTTTCTCTCCTCCTAGGCCAATCTCAAGATGATAGATACGATCCTTTTGCATCTCATGGGATGTGCTCTTTTGTCCCCAAACACAAGGCTATTAATTCAATGCAATGGTTTCTTTTTCCTTGTCCTGGAAGTCACAATATGCTGTGAGTAAGGCTGGCTTGTCTTTCCTCCTTTTGGAGCACTCGTGAGTGCCATGAGAGGCTTTGCACACCAAGGATTTGCCCACCAATACTGCTCCAGCAATTTCCTCAAAGCCTCCTTGCCCTTTTTTTTCCCCATTTATCACTATTTTTGTGGACTCATAAATAATAAGATCCAGCTTTCAATGGGGATGGAACAGTGTCCTTGGGTTAAATACAACCTCTGGGGCTTTTTCAGCTGTCAATTATTGATATAGACATAAGTAAAGGAAAAAAAATAAAAGAAAATTAATATCTTCCTCATCAGTAAACTCAACCCTTGGGGAAAACATCTGCATTAATATTCTTGCACATCCCAGCCCTTAAAACCAGGATATCTTCTGGTGACTTCCATGCTGCAGTACTCCATGGGAAGTTTAGAGTTTAAGGTATCTTTAGCATTTTGACATCAAAGCCTTCCCAGAAAAATGGTTGCCTGATACCATCTGGAAGGAGAGGAAGGCACAAATATATCTGCAATCCCTTTTGCCCCCACATTGAGTCCTGCATGAAACAGCTCCCTGAGACCAGAGATGCTGGACCAAGTCCATCTGAACAGGGTGTGGGTTTGTTGCCTCCTGAGCCAGGTTTCAGATGTACCATGGAGGCAAAAGAGTTGGCAACTATAAAATTCTAGAAAATCCTATTTATTAAATAAACCCTGTTCTATTCACCACACGACTCGTTTCCATGATTTCTGACCATGGTAACGTCCTCAGCCTCCCAATCCTGCTTCCACAGTATTTCACCTTTGTTTAGAATCAAATTAAACTCGGGAAAAACAAAAAAAAAAAAAAAAAAGTCAGCATCAACTCCACTGAATTGTTGTGCATCCCCAGGGTGACAAAAACAAACAACCTGAGGCTCAGGGATGCACCTCACACACGAGGTTACTCTGTGTGGAGAGGTAACACGCTCGTAGGTGTGATTCCCATCCCGAAAATAAGGAACACGACATCACCTCAGGGTTTGTTGCCCTCAGCAAGAAATTTGAGCAGCACCTGTGATCCTCCAGTGCTTGTGTGGCCCTGAAATAACCCTCTTAATTTCTGAGCTACAGAGGGTTTACCACTAATGACAGCTACGTTCTTGCTCTGAGGATAGACACCAAGCAAACGAGGATGATTGCAGATGTTTAAGAGTAAATGTGAAAGGAAAGGAATGGGCACTAAAAAAAAGGGAGCGAGGGAGTATTGATTCAGTGTGACTGATGTGAATGAGTTAAATGATTGACTATGAAGTGTGAATTCAAATTTACTGTGAATGGAATTTACTGTGAGTGGAACAGAGTATGCATGACCATGACTGAGTGTGACTAGGTATCATTAGGAAGAACTAAGCGAATATGAGTGGAAAGCACTGATTATCTCCCCTGTAATCTATAAATAAACAGTATTGCAGGAAGTTTTGAAAAATGTATTTAATAAGGGATTTCCACTGCCTGAATAAACTTGCTGAGGCCAGACAGCCCGATCTGGAGGAAAATGTATCATTTTACTCAAAGGCCTGTCATGTAATAATACGTGAGCTCATATCTGACAGGAACAAAATAGGCCTGAATTTACAGCAAAATGGAACCTCTGGACCGATAATAAATGTCTTTCCAATTATCAGCAAACAAATTTACTAACTCATATGATGCCAATTATCCTCTCTTCTGCTTGTGGGTATTTTCCTAGCATAAATGTTTAAATTTAGAAATATTATTAGAAATACAGAACATTCAGGACCTGCAAATTTGGGGATTGATGCTGTCTCCTGCAGATCAATATAATAAACTTTTATTAGCACAAAATAACTGTCCTTTGGCCCAGTGACCAAATACCTCATTTGCACCCTTGTGCAGATTTACAGAGCAGAGCCTGGGGTTGCTCCAGCTTAATTCAGTGAGAGCAAAGTTTACATCCCAGGATCTCAGACCCCACGTGTAAAAAATGTCTCAGTCTGTTCTCAGCTGCTGCCCTTTCTCCACAAATACCTCTGCTTGCTCTCCCAAGTTTCAGTACAAATCAGGCCAACAGAGTCTTTGTCCCCAAAGGTCTGTGCAAATAAATGTTGATTTTAAAGGTGGTTTAAAGCAATGACTAAATCCTAGAGCCTGGTGTAACAAACATGAGTTTTACCCCTTAATTCAGCTTTTTTTTGCCTTAATCAGGTAATTTCTTCCCCCTAAATCTTCTGCATTCATTACCAATCAAACATTCATCAGAATTCATGCAGATTTTGAAAAAGACAAGAGGAAAGCACTGAGCTCTGTGTTTAGAGTAGAAAATCAGTGATCAAAATGAAAAAATGGGAAAGAGCAGAGAGGTCATTTCAGCTGCGGGAATTTTCTTGGGAATTTTCTTGGGAAACCTGCTCCTTTCCTCTGCTAATGCACTGGTGACTAATTCGCTGGGGTGCAGAAGTTTCCCAGGACTGCTTGAATCAGCTGGGGCTTCATCTCAACCATGAGCATCCTCGAACCCTGGGGTTCTCGGAGTTAGAGGCAATTTAAACTGATGTTCAGTGGATTTACATCCTTAGAACTTTACAGGCTTGAAGTTACCACTGACAATTAAGAGTGGCCAAGAATGTGGCCCAAAATTCTGTATGAGCTTTTGTTTGCATTAAATTTGGGTTTAGGTGTATTTCCCTTTTACAAAGACTAGGACACAAGCTGTTCTCTTTTACTGCCTGACCAGCTCCAAGATAAATAAATTATTCCTGTTTGGATCTTCTTGAGCATTGAGGAACACCTCAAAATGTTGGCACTCTCACCTTACAAGGAGTTTGTAGAATATGCAACAGAACTTTAAAAAAAAAATCCTATAAAGAAAAAAGAAAGGTTATGAAACGTACCCTAATCCATTAAAACAAAGAAAATATATTTCTTGAGATCATGAAACCTCTTTCCCCCTCCTTGCTAACTCTCCTCAGGAGTCAGGTCAGAGTCAGGGTGCCTGCACAGTCTGAGCAATCCTCTCTAGATGTGCTTCTCCCCAGCAAGACAGAAAACCATTGACAGGAAGCAGTGGGGGATTTACACCCCTTGTGCCAAAGCTGCACATGTTCTGTCGATAAATGGAAGACTTAATTCTTCAGGATAGCAATCCAAGCATTTTAAAGGATTTCCTAATGAGGTAAAATTTATTAATGATATATAGGAGAAAAAAAAAAACCTCAAAAAGAAAAAACCCACCTTTTTCACTTGGAATTGCAGACATGCAATGTAAGTAAATTCCAAAATTTTTCACAGAATTATGTGATAGGAGTGGGTAAGAACGAGATCATTAAGACTTTGCATTCTTTTGCCCACTTAATCTGAAAACCTGTTTATAAAATCAATGCTGAGGCACCTTTATTTTTATAAAGGGCCTGCTATTAGAGAGAAACACGATCAACACCCTTAATTCTGCTTCCTTGCACTGCAAAATTGCTAAGGAAAAGATGACCCAGCTTTTCACTTTTCCAGAATCCCTTAGATTTGACCTAACCACAAAAGCACTGGCCACTGCAGTAGTAGACTCATAATTCTGGTTTATTCTTCATACACCTCTTGCTCCTTCCAGCAGTGTTCCAAAAGCTCAGAAGACTTGTGGGGAGTAAAATCCAGTACTCACATTCCCTCTGTTTTACCAGGGATTAATAGAATCCTTCCATGGTGTGGGTTAAAAGAGACCTTAAAGATCACCTAATTCCAAGCCCTCAAAATACATTCCCACTCCTAGTTTTAACCTAGGAAAATAGAGGGTCTGTCTGGGGGGAGGGTTCAGCTTTTTTCTACCTTGAACAAAATGTTTTATTTCTTAAACAACTATTTGCTGATGGTACAGCTCACAGAAAGGTATGGAGTGGACAATTAGCCCTCAATACGCTCAAAGATCTGATTTTTCAGCTGAACCCCTAAAGATTGAGATAAAGGGAATATTTTTCACTACTTTCTTCCCTCCTACCTCCCCCTGAGTCACAAAATCTGAGCTGCACGTCACGTTGATGAAGGCCGAGACTTCTGGTTTGCAGCAGGACAGAAGGGAAGGATGCTCTGGTAAAAGCACAGTTAGGGGCCATTTTCAACAGTCAAACCAAATCTGACACACTCAGGGATCGGTACTGCCTCAGCAAAGCCAGGTTGTCTGCTCCCCTCACGTTAGGCTCCCAATTCTGAGCGTAGCTTTGGGTTATCCTGCTTTATTTAGCTGCCGACAGAAGGACTTTTACCACCGTGGATCAAGGCAACTGTCTCTGGAATTGATCTCATTAGCAAAGTTTCCAAAGGAAAGGAGATTAGAGAGAGCAACTGATTTTCTTGACTTGTACTGGTATTTCTGTGGCAGCGAAGCAATTTCATCTCCCTTTAAGGCATTGGTTTCAGGTCACATTTTAACTATAGTTAAGTCCTCAAATAATTCAGAAGACAATCAAGGATTAGTGACCACTCTCCCCTACAACAAAGCAAATGTTCAGCATGGCCAGGCCGTAGCTTTTGATGAATGTCAGTTTTTTCACGGGCTTTGTGAGCAACATTCAAAATAAAGACAGTCTTCTGGATCTCAGTGCATACTCTATCCCTCCAGGTTAGCACAACAACAGCTCGGGATGCACATCCAAAGATAAAATTTGCCCCTAAACTTGGCAGATGGACTCCAAAAAGTTTTCAATGTCAGAAAAGAACTGCTCTCCTTTTAATACTTCTGGGATGCTAAGGAATAGGCAATCCTGGATGTATTTGGGGATATATTTTAACATGCATTGTGTTTTTAACATAATTTAAATATCTGTAAAAAACGCTAAGGCTTTCACAGAAAAATCCTTTAACAAAATTTAAAGAAATTATTTCATTTTGTAATTGGTCAGTCCTGGTTTGTTTTATTTTTCCAAAGATAATATCCTGTTCCATGTCAGAGTAGGAACACCCTGGACACACGAAGAGGAGGAAAGGCAACGATCCTCATGTTTCCTAAGCAGAAGTTTGAGCAAAGGGCATGGATGGGAGAAAATTAATGTGTCAATTCCAAGGATTCCCTGCTCCAAATCCCCTAGTTCAGGGAGAACTAAAGGGCTTAACAATATCTACAAAGCAGCTCTGATGTGCTTCTGCCTCCTGCAAACAGCATCCGTGCAAATCCCCGGCCAGGCAGGCTTGATGCAAGGGTCCAGACTTGGCCAGCAGTCATTATTTTTGTCTCCAAACTGCAACAAATTCCACTGAAGTCACATTCCGAGTGGAAGCTGTCATCCCGAAGGAGAAAATCGCTGTAGTTTTTTGTCCTATATATGCACATTATATAATTCTGCCTCTTATCTCTGGGGCCTCTCTGGCAAACTTTCCACTGTTCTTTCTCTGATAGGACTCGAAGTTATCAGAGTCAGAGTTCATGTATGCTTCTGATCGCTGGCTCTGCAATGTCCCCAGGGTTGGGAACTCTGCTGTGGCAGAACAGAAACATAATTTTATAGCTCCTATATTCTAATTCATTTAATTAGGGGTTTTCTTGGATCTCTGGGAGTGGGGTGGTGGGGGGAGGGAGGGTGTCCTTTCACGTTTAGTGGTTTCAGTAGAAAAATCTATCTCCACTCCAGAAAGTCATGGGCAAAGTTCTCCTGCAAGCGCAGGTCTTGTTTGCTCTGCACCAAATTAATATTCATCACATCAGGAGCAGAATGTACCTTTCCATCTTCCCTTTGCCATTATGAGTTAGGAGGAAGAATTATTGCACAGCAACCCACAAAGAAATGCACATAATTTAGATACACTAATAATGGGGGGGAGAATTAAAAGAATATGGCATACTGGAGACTCTGACTAAATTTAAATCTAAATGGTTAAAAGAAGTCGACTGATAAGAAGAGCTCTAATTAAGAAACATCTTGCTGCTAAAAACATGAACTTTTACACTTATTTCATACCTCAGGCAGAGCTCAAGCTGAGGTAGATTGTATCTTCTTTAAAGAAATGAAAGAAGGAAAAAAAAAATATATTAATCTGCATTGTAGTAATGCTGATGTGCCCGGAGCCGAACTTCCAATTCATTGTGCCACGTTCTCTGCACAGACGCAGCCCGGGCAGCTCTGCCTTGAGAAATTTTCAGTCAAACCAAGAAAAAGGGAGAGAAACAATGTGTTATCTTCATCTCACAGAGACGTGGGGAGGTTACATGATTTCCCCAAGCTGATGGGAGAGTCCTCCGATAAATCCAGAGCTGAGTTTTGGGGGTTTGTTTGCTCTCCGAGGTGGCAGGTACAGGTGGGCACACCCAGAGTGAAACCGAATCCAAGTTTTCCATCTTATCTTCAGTGTGATGTACATGGGAAAAAGGAAAAAGAGGGAGGATATCCTACCTAAATATTTTGTACTTCAAATAGAACTACAACTGCACAACTAGGAGCAGAAAGGAATCTCGCTGTGCACTTCCTATGCCTGAACTAGAGCAAATATTCTGGAGCAAACAAAGCTATATTAAATTTGAGCTATGATTTAGGAAGCAAATCACTAAAATAACTGCTGTTACTTATAAAAAATATAGTCTCAAAGTGAAATATTTTTAATTCAGAAAACTGAAGGAAAACAATTAAAGTCAAATATTTCATTTAACCTTACAGTGATTTTTTACCTTCCATTTCTGTGTGAAAATAAATAACAAAAAACGCAAAAGCCATGATTCAGAGTGTTTCATTTGTAATTTTTTTCTTTTTAAGAACCTACTTGAGAAACTCTGATTTGAGAGCTGTGGGAATGAAAGAATGTTTAACAATCCAGACATGCATGGCAATGTCTGCCACCCAAAACCTCAAGCGTGTACGCTAATGACTTCCTGCAAAAATCATCCACTAATTTACTATTAATGAGTGATAGAGTTTATACACTTAGCTAAGTGGAAAGTGATTTTTTAAGGATATTGTATTCTCTTCTCTCAGTCACCATGGTATAATTACAGCCAGGAGAAGGCTTTTTAAAGCAGTTACAAATCACAGCTGGTCGTGTTTCTTGTGGTCTTCCAGGCCACAACGTCTACAGGAAAGATGATTAGAACAGTCCAGTCAGAGAATCATAGAATTGTTTGGGTTGAAGGGACATTAAAGCTCATCTCATTCCAATCCTCAGAATCTTCCACCAGACCAGGTTGCTCAGACTCCCATCCAACCTCGCCTTGAACTCTTCCAAAGTTGGTACCAAATTATTTATCTGAAAAACGCCACAGTGTTATCCTGGAACATGAGCAAGCAGCAGCTGTGAACTACTTTATTCCTGATATTTTCATGATGGAAAAATAGTAAAATACAGGGCAACCTCATCACCTTTTGCTGGCCAAACCTATTTTGGTTCACAGAGAAGATGAAAGCCCAGTTGCCTCTGGTAGCCAGTGGAAGTGCTGGTACTGCTCCTGTAGATGTTGTGGTTATTAAATGGAGGGAAAAAAAGGAAATAAGGAAAATTGGGAAGTTCTGCATAAGGATACCGTGCTAAAATTCGTGTAGAAATAAAACTGAGGACCCTTAATCTACCAGAATCAGGGAAACCCCTCCAGGGTGCTCTCATTAAACAGTCAGAACTAGAGAAATATTATGTGGGCAGGGAGAGTATCTAAGGCTTTTCTACACCCCTCACACAACCAGAATCATATTTTGCCCAAATATCATGGCACAGAAACACCACTCATCATTTTGCCTTTGTCTGGCAAAATAGTGAGAGGGAACTGTAGAAAATGTTAACAGGAGAAATGATAAATAGGCAGCTTTGTCCCTTTTTTTCCACATTTATCAGAGCAATGAATCTGAACAGAGATTTTTGGGTTTGCCTTGAAAAAAATAAAAAAAGCTTTTGATGATTTTTAAATTCATTCAATAAAATAAGGGAAAATATTTCATCTTTAATTACCTTTTTTTTTTTAATTCTGGGTGCCCAAATCTTATTATTTCTGCACTCATATAGACATATGTATATAATTCTTTATGTCCTCTACCCTCAAAATCAATGTTTGCCTTTCACTTCATTTTATACCGGATTTCTACCATCACTGTGATGACAACCCAGAGACAAGGGGAATGCACAGGCACAGAATCAGAATTATTGTTACCTATTCCAATGTTGCAGCCACACTGACACAGCTCAGGACACTGTGGAACCTCATCCAGCTTTTGTCAACTCCCTGTTATGTCAAGACTCTCAGCCTTTCCAGGTCCCAGCATCAGCTCTGGTATTTAGGGCAGAGTGAGAGAAATGGCTGGTAAAGCTTTTTTATCATCATAACTCCTTTCCATCCTTATAAAACCATCCCAAAGTCTTTTCATTGGGAAAACCCTTCAGAAGCTGTTGGCATTACTGAGGTAGATCACGACCTGCCCCACAAGAGTTAGAGAATCCCAGAACGGTTTGGGTTGGAAAGGAACCTTAAATATCATCCAGTCCCACCCCTGCCATGGGCAGGGACACCTCCCACTATCCCAGGGTGCTCCAAGCCCCGTCCAGCCTGGCCTTGGACATTCCAGGGGTGGAGCAGCCCCACCCTTTGTGGGTCTCATGAGTCAACTTCTCACAATTCCTCCTGTTTTGGCATGACACGCTTTTCTCTTCCAGTTCCTTAGATGGTGTTAGGTAAGGAAATTGAGGAGAAAGAACAATCCCTTTTCCAGTGCTGTCCCAGTGACCTTGGGAGCAGATCTCCCGACGATGCCATTACTGGATCCATCTGCTGTGGTTCCATCCCCGATGTGGAGCCAGCCAGGTGATCCAAATGCTGGCTGTTACTACAAAATGAGCTACTCAAGTTGTCCAGGGAGCTCTTCCTCTTCTCCTGTCAAGAAGAATGCCTCACCTTGCTGTTATAAACTTGGAAATATTCTCAGTACGATGCTTACAACCAAAATCTGACAATTGAGCATAAAGTTTTTGGATGCTTAATCATACATCTTTATAAAAAATCACACATTCCCTGATGAACTGAGACAGATTCTGATTATTTGTCTTTGAGGGAACGGCCTGCTTTAGAAAATTATTTGGAGTACTCTACCATTGTACCTGTCATACACTTTTAATTAAAAATGTATTGATGCATGACTAAACTGTGCACAGTGAAAAACAGACCTATTTTAGCTCAATTGCAATAATGTCCCCATAACCCAATGAAGAAGCCCATACAATTATAACAGGAAGACAGCCCTGGCACGGTTCTACTTTTTCAGGTCAGATGTATATTCCATGGAACCAATCATCACAAATCAATGCGGCCTCAATCAGCACAAATGAATTTACTAATCTACTCTAAATACCTGCAATGAAGTCGTTGCAGTAATCTATTGTAAATTAAATGCGTGGCGAAACGAAGGCAGAATAATGATTAACATTACTTTATGGAGTATTTCTTGACAAAGGTTGCTAACTAAGGCAATCTACACCCAATATTTGAATACGAGAACTATATGCAACCAGAAATAAATTGGTTACAGCCAGAAGGCTGAAATCAATGCAGTGAGGACCAAAAACTGCCTCTTGAGGCCGCTGCTAAAGGAATATTTAGTTTAGACTGACAAGAGGTAAATGTGTTTAGAAGAGAAAGAGTTGGAATTCAGAATTAAAAAGTTATAGCATGGCAAAGACAAAACCCCTCTTGCAGTGTCCCAAGGTTTATCCCTAAATATCTCATTCGAGGTCTTTTTTAGATTTTTTAAAGACATAAAAGACATTAAGTTAGACATAAGAGTATTTGTTTGCACACAGGGATGTGGAGCTGCTTGAGAAAGTGTTGATAAATGTGCTTAATGAGGAAAGATTAATTATGACTATGAGGACTGACATCAAGATCAGAATTTTGAATATTTGATTGGTGGGCTTAGTTGCTTTCTCTACCAGAAGATTGGAAACAAAGGCGCATGTTTAGGTTAATGGTTGGACTCGACAAAGGGTCTTTTCCAAACTTAATAAGTCTACAGTTCTATCTCAAATTCATGGAAATTTGTGCTCAGGACTCAGCACAGAAATTCTGAAGAAGAAAATAAATTTGAATTGCTCAGATACTGCAGAAATAAGAAGTCTAAAAGTAGTTAATTTTTCTAGAGTATTGTCCAGATAGATAATTCCTCTTTTGCAACTAAATATTTCATTTCTGCAATTGAGATTTTATTTCTATTTCTCCCTCTTTTCTCTCCTTTTCCATAGCAGAATCTGCACTGACTTTGCACTTGCATCACCCACCACAACTCTTCCAGCGACAGACAAAAATAGTTAAAAAATGCAGACAGTTTCTTGAACACTGTGGGCTGAATTTCATCAAATAAGGCTCCTTGCATGTGAAAAAAAAGAGAAAAAAAAAAGGTATTAAATGAATCAGTCTCTGCATCACTGTTTTCATTCTTTTTGCGTTAAGTGCATAAAGATTTTTCCAGCAGAGCGACTGAAAATGCCAAGGCGTCGAAATCAAAACTTTACACGGGAATAAACCTGGAAAGTTTTCATACTCGGAATCAAATTTTCACCAAACTCCCAGACGGACATATGGAGGACGTGGAGAAAGCAGCTCCTCCTCAGCTCCGTGCCTGCCTGGGAAAAAGACAAGCGAGTGCCTAAACGCTGATATTCCCGTCCCTCCTGATGCTGCACCAACTTTCTTGGAGCTGGGAAAATCCTTGTAGCTCCCCAGCGTGGAATGAGACCCCTCTCCATTTCTCCTCACCAGCACAGTGCTCTGCCTTGTGTAAAAAGACACTCAAAATTTAAAGCATAACTCAAATTCATCCTAAAGAGCAATTTTTAATGCACTCCTCAGTTTTCTTCTTAAAATATCATTTTGTTCCTCCGGTGTAAGTCATAAAGTTTTGGGGCTGCGAGGGAGAAACAACATTTAATTTTAGGTCTTTTAGCTGAGGAGGAAAATATGGAAGTGGTGTTTTAAACTGGAGAAATTTATATTGCACAAGTTGCTAATAAAAAATTGCCATTTAAGAAGCTCACATAAATGCAGCCCGAATTTGGTCACAGGCTGAGGAGTTACAACAATTTGCTAAAATGGTTCTCCAAAGGAATCCCACTTGGGTTTTATTCTCCAGAGCGACCAGAGATGCAGCCCTGTGAGTAACATCACTCCTTGTTACAAGATCTCTGCTACAGCGAGGAACAACACGATGAATTTTAGATGTAAATCTGAATTTCATGACCTTTCAAGTCACATCCTTAAGCCTCATTTGAGCAGCGTTTCCTCTTTATGAATATGCAGTTGAACTGAAGACCCAGAACTGACATCATATTTTTTTTTTCCCTCATTTTTAGGCCCTCTTCAGGTGTAAATTAGGCCTTTCCAGTGTCATCTTTATTTACTTTATGCTCTGCAAAGTTAGCAATCGTTCCATTATATTTTTGGTGCATTACATGAAGATGTTTCTGCCTGATAGGTAACGCTTGCACTCGAACAGAAGAGACAGAATAATTGTCAAGCCACTGAAATACAAATGAACACTAAAAAAAGATCCTTGAAACCACTCAATTTTAAACATGTGCCATATTTTTACATTTAAAAAAAAAAAAAACCAAACTGCTTTTCTATAATAAGGAAATAGAAACATAAAAATGAAAACACAGCTTAAATAAAGAAGGACAAATAATCTTGCAAAGAAATACTGGGTTTGTAGATCATTATAAGTGTGTAAGCCAAAAAAATTAAAGTGTATTATATCGTAATTTAAAAATTTATGATCACAGAATCTTTTTTTTAAGGAGTGTCACTTCTACTAATTTATTACTTTCAGGGAATTTTCCTAAAATAACTGCATAGTGTTATCTATAAACAAATCCCCCAAATACATGGGGGTCATCCAAAACTATAACACAAAAATGATCTAAAAATTGAGAAACTGATCTCAGGCTGTATTCTTAAATATACCACGTTGTAAAACTAATAATAATTTTTAAAAAATTACATTCTCCAGTGTACACCAAGCAGGATTCCAGGTTTCAAAGCCTGAATATATCTGGCTTTGCAAAGGAGACAGTGACAAAATGGGAATAATATCATATGTCACGTCTCAAAAGGCACAAAATGGGAGAGGATTCCTACTTCTGCTCCTAATTCACTTGGGCATTTGGAAAATCTTACCTTTCCAAGAGGTAAAAAAAAAAAAAAGCAGCATTTTTAAAGTGCCTTTCCAGCCTGCCTCTTCGATTACAAATCTCTCCTTAGTTAGGAAAATTCAGAACCAACTCCTTTTTTTCTTGGAAGATTAACATACCCATTACACAGAGCATCTTCTGACTGAAAATAAACGTATGATCTGGAAAAGTAGGACCTAAGCGGGGCTTGAAGATTATAGGGTTGGGTTTTTCTCTCTATTTCTGAAAGTAACTTACTTTAAAGTCCCTGGAACGGGGTAACATCCATCACACTCTATTTCATTAGTCTTAAGGCAGCCTTAAATAACTGGGCCTAAAAACAGATCTTGGTTGATATGGCAAATATCTAAAAAGGATAACTCTGAAAATATCCTCTGCTGGGTTCAGCTTGGATTTTGCCCAAATAAATGCAATCACCTCTCATTATGATTGAGGAGAGGAGGGAAGAAGAGGGGGAAAAGAAAAAAAAAAAGAAAAAAAAATAAAAAGAAACCTCAGGAAAGCAAAGTGCAGCTCTGTTTAATCCATATAGACATGTCTACCCAAATCCCTTTGCTAATGTATATCTAATTCGGATAGGCTAACTCATCCTGGAATAATGAGAGCTCCTCTGAAAATGTGGTGCATTTTTAGTATTCTTCGAGTGTAAATGTACTTCTATAGGAGCTTTAGCAGGGAAAAAAATTAAAATATCTATGTATATATGTGTGTGTATATATAAGATATACATGCAGCTTTCTGAGCTGGGCAAGCTGATTTCTCTCTCCAAATTGTGCAGTCCTGAGGTTATTTAAGAGCAATGAGTAGCTGCTGGACAAAGCCACACAATAAACAATATTTACTAGTCAGGTAGAGCTCCACAAAGGGCATTTCATCTCTCCCCTGCCCCCTGAGCATCCCGAGTACCTTGCTAATGTTGACAGCTCCCACCGAGTGCTAAATTCTGCCTCTTTACAGCTGCAAACAGACCCACCATGTCTGTAAGGCAAGAAACGTGAAAGAAAAGTACTTGAAAATAAATATTTTTCTTTTAACATTCAACACAATCCTGCCTCATCCTGCCAGTTATGCGTGACAATTGCAAATTCACCCTCAGCAGCAGAAATGTGGAGAGAAATGGGGAGAATTGAAGCTTTTGTGCATTTTACAGCTGTAACGCTGCTTCCACGTGTGCTGCAGCCTGTGCTGGGCTCCACTCCCATTCCCACTTCCCAGCTCTCCTGCTCTCTCCCATCCAACTTTAACTTCCCATGGCAAAGTCCCACAGCCCCAAACCAAGCTCTGCTAAACCCGACGCTTCAGCTGCAGGAATCAGGCTCTGAAAGCAGCACTAAGGTCGAGTTTTAAAAAGCATAAAATCGAAATAATCCCGTTACTGGGCTTTACCCTTTATTTACACCAAGCTGAGGGGGTTTTAAAGTTTTCCAAGGAGCCTTTGAAGGGAGGGACCTTGTGCTATTTTGGCCCCACAACAAAATGTGCAGCAGTAAGAGTTTTGTGGGCTCTTCACACGCAACTGCATTCATCCCACAGTTTATAGCAAAGCAAGGCTGACCTTCCAGCATGTCCTTCCCTCCTCTCCTGTGTCCTCCTGCTCGTTTCACCCTCTCACCTTTTCAGACATGCACCAGTCTCACCTCAGATTGACTTTAAATACCCCCTGCTTTTTCTCTTACCACCTGTCCTCCACATTTTTCCAATCTTCTTTTTCTTATAGCAGCACAGTACAAAAAAGAACACCTACAATTTGTGTTTACATGTGGTTCATCAGACATTTAAGCTGGACTTAAATTAACAACAGTGAGAGAGTGACACTTTTCCTCTCCAGTCACAAGGACACACAGTTTATACTTTCATTTTAAAACTCAGATGAACAATATTACCTCAGAGTAATCAGACTTTGAAAGTCACAGAGCAGCTGATGCAATTTGCATCCACGATTAAGGAATGACTATCCCGTAATCAGATACCCAGTTCAGAGGGCCTTCTTCATGCCACCACCCTTATTTTTGTTCATTTTGATGTGGCATCGTTTAGGTGATTTAATTCTGCAAAATGCAAGGACATGAATAATGCCGCTGAAAGGTAGAAAAAAAGTTTCTCGTTAGAGAAGACAGGGCAGAAGACTGAAATGGAAAATTAAATTTACATGGGCTTTCCCTACATGGAACACATGTGGAAAGTGTTGTGTTCAAACGATCCTGTTTAATAATTTCACATCACTGAGACACAATAAAATTCTCAAGATGTTTGCCCCTCCCACAGTAAATATAACACCTCACCTACTTCACAAGAAAAGATGTTGCTTGCCCTACAACACCAACTGCATTGGAAGGGCTTGTAATTATGTAGGTTATAGAAGAAGATTTTATGAGATCCTATAAAACGATGGAGAAAAAGGTTCCACATTCAGAGATGTTTGGAAAACAGCATTAAAGAATGGAAGGATCCTCTCTCTGCTTTCTGCAGTCACTTGAGCAAACCAAATCATGGATTTGCAATAAAATTATGGCCATTCATTAGTATCTTAATTATAAGTGCAGTTGCAATGGCAGATATTAGTGGTGCATATGGGGTGAAAGGTGCTGGGCACTTCCTTTTCCAGCCCCACACAAGCAGCAGGGATGGATGGAGCTTTCCTCCATCCCCGGTGCTCTTCCAAGTATATCAAATTGTGCATCAGCTCATGTCTGCGTGCAATCAGGACAAAAATAAATCTTACCATTAAGTTAATGCCTTCCCACAAAACTAGATTTTGGGAACAAAAAAGACAAATGGACACTTTAAAAAACTCCTCGTATAAAGAGGCTTGAACACTGAGAGGCAATGGCCTTAAAATTGAGCAGTGTAAGTCAATATTAGCTGCTTGACCATTTTAACCAACAAATATCTTTCCCAATTTAAGAACGCGCCGGCACATTCCCCTTCCCAAGCTGAGCCCTCCACAAAACACCAGTTTTAAAGGTAGTTTAGTTTTTAATGGCTCACTAACGATCTGCAACCCCATGAAAACAGGGGTTTACGATGGCCCTCAGCTACAGAAACCTGAATGGCGCCGCTACGATTTTATTTGGTTGGAAAATTAAAAAAAAAACCACTTGCTCAAGTGGTGTAAGAGACCTTCCCATCACATTTCCCTCCCTGCTTCACACAACTGCACATGTACTGGTTTTTTTATATGCTAATGAGTTTGGTGGTGATAAAATGCTGCCAAAAGCCAGTGTTGATGAATGGCAATAAAGTCAAATGCCTCATATTGCAATGAGCTTTTTTTTAAAGGAAAAACCTAAAAATTCATCCTAATTCATATTATTTGACCCTGTGAGTATGACCAAAAAGCCATAACATAAAAAAAATAAACCCCAACAATTCCAGCTAGTTATCCTTTTTACTTTATCTCACAGAGGTCTTACCACAAAATAAAGAATAACACAATGATGCTTGTTAAGCTATGAAACATGAATGAGAAATAAAAAATTAAATTACTTCGCTTCCAATCCCCCCCCTCCTTCCAAATGAAAGCACTCTGGTGAAAAAATTCATTTGCATCGTGAAAGTTTTCTAAGGGCTCAGGTAAAAGAGAGCAAGCCCCAATAGAGAAGCCTGAATTCTGAGTGGAGCTGCTGTTGTTTGGGAAGAAAGAGGATTTCCTACATGTTCAGGCTATCAGATTTGGAGATTTGGAAAAAGGAGTCAATTCCAAGGCAGTGTCACATCCTTACTCCATCTCTCCCTGCTGTGATGCTCTGGCCACCACTTTTAAACCATCATGTTAGAGCTCAAACTTATTTTTAACAAAAACTATAGAAAGTCTCTCTTCACGCAGAGAAATGTCACCGCCCCCTTTTTCTTACAAATGACTCAACCTCAGTTCTTCTAAGTGAGTTTCAGACCAAGTTTTGCTCTATTTCTATGGGATATCTTCCTCACCTTGCCTCTGAAATTGTGTCTTGATGGGCTGCTCTGAAGATATTTGGCTCACACACACCTGTTTCTCAAGTCTGATTTATCTCAGGGAAAAAATGTAATAATACGAAATTGTCCATAAATTGACCCAACATTTTTTCCAGACTCCCCGTGGCTAGAGCAGCAACACATGTAGCCAATCCAATTTCTCAGTACATCAGAAAGGTTTCACCATTAAGATATTTAGGGAACATAAATCAATAACGTGGTATCAGTTTTAATACCTTATTGACTGGCCATATACTAAATATGGACGAGTGTAAATTCAGGCAGAGATTCTGTTTCAAAGTGCCCATGATGACCTGTGCAAGCACAGCCCAGGAGGGATTTAGAGAGGGAGATAAGTGTCTGGTAAATAAGAGATGCTCGATGTGGGGTTGTGTGAAGACTAAAAGCACATCAAAAACATGGATTATTGTAACATAAGGTGATTTCCTTCCACCTCGTGGGGTTCCCTGGTTGTTCACTGACACAGCAACGCACAGGGCACCTTTTTACCTGTCCTTCTGTTATCTGTTGGTATCAATTTCCACTGCATCCCTTCAACTTGGGCTGTTTTCTGTCTCATATGGCAGCAGAACCTGTGCAGAGGTCATTAAGCAGCAAATGTGTTAAATAGCCTTTAGCACACTTTCAGCATCACCTTCTAATTGCTTTTCTCTCCATAGGTAGATACAAACCACTTTCCTTAAAAGAGAGAGAGAGAGAAACCTTCCCCTGTTTCTTTAATGACTTTTATTGATGGTTTTGTTTTGCTCTTACTTTGGGCCCAGACTTCCCTATCTATGCTGGCATTTTAAAGCAGTAATTTATGTCATAGGTTGAATCACATAATAATGGCATTTTATGGTTTATCATACTCAGCTTTCTGGGTGTGTACCTCGGAGGCAAAAGAAGCAAATTTTTATTAACACATGTTTATACATAATTGACCATTTGGGAAGTAGGAAGGAGAAATGGCTGTGATTTACATAGTTTAAGAAATGTCTTAGAGCACCTCACCCAGTCTGGAGCTCCCACTGTGACAGATGAGCAAATGCCCATGGGAGATGACAGCATGGTATTTATGGTATTTCCTTCTGAGACAATTAAGTAACATATGCCAAGACCATAGGGATTATCTCTGAGCTACACAGTATGTAACTCGAGCTGAGGAGAAATATAATATTTTATAAATTTGACAAACCATAGGAAAGAAAAAAAAAAAAAAGATTCACCCACTTTAATAATGCAGTAACTTTTCCCTGACTTAATCAGACGTTTCTTGATTATGTTTTTTGGGTAATGAAATGGTGACAAGCTGCATGCCACACACTGTCTCAGAGTGGCTGGGCAGGCCAGGGAAAAGCTCAGACTCACACACAAAGTACACTCTGCTATCCCAGGATTAAAGGATTTGACAGCCCACTTGGTCTAGAACGACCCTGATTTTACACCTATGATAAAGAATAAAGCAAACTTTAAAATCTGTACGCTTTAACTCATTAATGGCATTTAATACCACTCCTAAAATTATTATTTTCTGCTTGGAAAAGCTCATGGTCCTGGACCTTCACTGATTTTCACTGTACGCAGCCATTTATTCTTTTGCAAAGTAGATGCAAAATTAGATGTAATCTTCAAAACTATAATAACATTAATGATCCTCTATTATTTTATATCAGCAAAGTATAACCAGTTATTTATGAATGCACTCATATCCTGAGCTATTCCTCAATTCCACGTACTGTGCCAACATTTTGCACCCATTGCACCAGTAGGATATAATATCATAGTTTCTACATGTATTAGAAACAGTGCAACCTCTCCAAGAACTCATGTTTCAGGTTCTTATTTTAATTGTTTTATAAACTTTTTAGAAGAACGGCTTTTTCTTGCACTGCAGTACAAAAATTTCTTCACAGGAATATTTAGTGAACATCATGCTACACAAATTTGCTTTACAAGGAATAGAAAACAACATTTGCTCCACATTCAAAATGGAATCAGACACTGGGTGAATGACTACCAGTGACATCAGATCCACTTCACAGCATTTAAGATGTCACCTGATCCACTTCAGAAACTCTCACAACTGAGTCCAAAATTTCTCATGCTTGGATAAGAGCATGGAACAAGAATCAAGAGACTTCTGATCTATCAAAAGATCAGGTTGCCTAAAATCTCTTCACAAATACCAAAAATGATGAAGAGTGCTGCTTTATAGGTGCAAATTCTGTCAGTTTTATACCATTTCTAATGAGCTTAAATTTTAAAAAGTCCAGATTGTTTTAAAAGCTGCAGCAGTCACCATTTATTCAACTGTTCTTCTGCAGCCCCTCATGTAACAGGATACCGGCTCATGGCTCTAAAACAATAACATTGCTTTTCCCAAATTTGTAATCAAGTTTTCTGCATCATGTGTTCAAAGAGGTGATAACCTTTCAACCATTCCTGCTGGAAGAAAACTCAACAACAGAGGGGGTTTATGATTCTACGCCAATGTTTTGTTCCAGTTCACAAACCTGTGCCAAATTCTGAACTTGTTATCTATTTTATATTTAGCCCAGCAGATTTCCATTAACATGGGAATACATATGGTGGTTTTTACTTCAGAAATTACCTAATGGAGAGCGAGAAGAGAAAAGCAAAACAAACAACATAATATATAAATCTCAGCAGATATATTGATTTATTCCTCCAATAATTGTAAAACTCAGGTCAAAAGTATAATAAAGATATTAATTATAAAATAGCCAAGATGTCAAAGCTACTTTTTCTTTCAGCAGTCCTGAGTTGAAAGCTTAAGTTCCCTTACTACAGATATCATGTGATAAGAAAATAATGCTCCAGAGAGGGCATTACTGAAAGTTATGGATGGACCAGTTGGGCAACTAATAGGTCCTTAATGGCTTTCCAAAGTAGCCCATAATCTCTGGTAATACCATCTCTAGAGGGTCTGCATGATGTATTATGTAATAATTGTAGTGCTTCTAAATATAGTTTGTGTTCCACTGATTGCAGCACCGTTCCATCTATTTTGTGAGATTACAATGGAATTCCTGGAGTTTGCTCCATCAACACTGGGCACTTTCACAGTTGTCAGTGTTTCTGATTAGGGCATTCACTTTATTTCAAAATGTGTGGAGTGGCCACGACTTGGGGAGAAGGGAAATATTGACCTGGAAAAGAAAGTCTGGTCCTTTTTTTGTTGCTCTTCGTGAGCTGATTTGGGCACTTGAAATGGTGACAAGAAACCAAAGGGCACTGGAAGGAGCTGCAGGTCCAACCACGAGTTCATCTTTCATTCCCCTTCAGCTGTCCCAGTGCACCACTGGAACTAAAGTTACACATGCTCACCTCTCTTGTTATCCTTACCAACATGACTGTGATTTTTACGGAACTTAAATGTTCTCAGCACATAGGAAAATTCGAACCTAGTAGTGAATTTCTCTGTGATGCACACAGTAGCTGAATTAATCTGATTTTACCCTTTCTTCCAAGTTTCTCTTACCCAGGAAAGCCTTTTCCAGGAAGCTGCAGGAGCACAGGAAAGGGCTCAGCACAGACCAACCCTTGGGAGCAGCATCCAGCCTCTGTCAGAATCATCCCAGGGCAGGAATAATCCTCCCAGCCACACCTTCTGCTCCCTACTCTTTCCCCACACCGAGAGACGCTGGAGCCTCCCAGACACACACTTCTCACTCAGGCACCAAACATACAGAAAACCAGAAATTTGGATCAACCCCAGCCTGGCTGTTCCACCCCACACGACTGATGTGCAAAGGCCAGCAGAAGAAAATCTTGGACAATCCCCTATTTTGGTGGTTAACACCACTGTAAATTAATACATTCAGCTGGAATTATGACAGTCTGTTCGTCTATTTTTCATACAATTGTGTTATTACAGCTACATCACCTTCTAGATACAAGATAAAATACGAACAATATATACTTAATATAGAAAATTCATGTTGTTGAGTAGGTTCAGTGGGTTTTTCTGTCCCCCCTGCCCCAGGAACTCCTTTTTTAACATTTTGGGAACGCCAGCATCTTCTTGGAGCAAGCTGATGAGTCACTGCAGCTGGGTCTGAAATTGCAAATCCACCAAGAAGGGGTAAATACACGAGCTCAGGTGGATGCTGCAGGCAGAAATATCTGTTGGAGCTATTTGAACATCCAAAAAAAGGAGGTTCAGACTCCAGAACATCTTGTCATGCCTCTTCTTACATGACTTTAGAAGGTGGGGTCTCTGGGATTAGTCCCAAGAGCCACACCACAATAACACACATGAAAGGTCCAATTCTCCACTCAACTCCCAGATATTTTCATCCTGAGCCATGATGATGTCAAAATACAGCACAGGATTTTCTGCTTAAGTATTTTTTTTTTCTTTTTCCAAGAACAGGAAATATGGATTGAGTACTACTGTAAAAAAAAAAAAAATTACACGTTACTATTACAGGAGGGAGCTCAGGATGAGTGCAATTACATCAATATTATTGTAATTAATGATTACATCATGCTTTAGAAAAGGAGCACAGAAAAGGTTGGTATTAACATGCAAGACACGGCAGAGTGATATCAATACTCATTTTACTGTTCAGGGTTTTTTTTAAAAAGCTAATAGCTGTCAAAAATACCCATTATAGGCTAGTCTATAATTTGTAGAAGTCAAGTAATACATTTTTTCTGAAGGTATAATGGATGCTCCATGGAGCAATTATTTTAGAAAGACAACTTCATCTCAGCTGTCTCATGCCAGCAGAACTATTTAAGAGCCAGAAATGCATAATTCAACATGGAAGAGCTGTCAGATTTGAGAATACCTTTAAATTATAAAAACTTAGCACCACTAGTCAGTGATAATTATAATGGAAATGTAGTTTTCTGTCGTTTTATCATAGCAAACATCTCTTAAGAAGCAATTTCATGTCTTAAAATATTTTGGCAAAGTGACTTTTGATTCTAAAGGGATACAGATTATCCAGTTTTATACCTGAATATTTTCCTCACAAATTGAATGTAACAGCTCACATCGTACAAGATGGTAAAGCAAGAGTATTATTAAAATCCCATTGGAAATTGTTACTATGAAACAATGAGCAGCATAACTCACTAGGACAGGTCAAGTTATGCACAAAAAATATTATTTTATTACAAAATATGACAAGACAGTTTTTCAGCAGACAGTCAATTATTTTATGCAGCGCACAGCCAAAACACAGAAGACAATTCTTCTTTTGACTTTGGCTTCTTTTAGCAACTAGAAAACCAAATTATGAATCATCAAAGTAGTCACTTGGATGGGTTTAGGATCAACAAAGCATATTAAAAGTGCTCTAAGAAAATTAAGGTAATATTTAAATACTTTTCAATTTTTTTTTTTTTTTTTTGTCCAGGGTATTGCAATGCCAGTTCTTTTCCCTTTAGGCAGGACTAGAAAAATTCTCTTGGCTTCACTCAGAAAAAAAAGCCTATTGAGTTATTATAAGGTTGTATCAGATACCCAATAAATGGGTTTTGGCATTTCCCTCCAAGAGCTGAACCCAACCACCGAAGGGTCGTTCCAGGTCGTTACCAGGGCTCAAGTTCATTTTCCTTTCTCACTTTGTTTGCTGAAACCCACAGCAGGTCCCAGTCCTCTCCACCACAGAGGAAATATAAAGCTCTTGTATTAAAAGATCTTTTTTTGCTTTCAAAGTGAATTCTCAAGAATTTTACAAACTGTACTTAGTTTGCTTCAAAATTCAGAAAATCACTAAGGATTTTTTAAAATGTTCACAAATAGCTCATTCTTCAACCTGTTCCTTCATTTCATGGAATTGTCTTTTCAAAGATGTTCACCCAAACCTTCACGTGGTCGTTTTTCAGGCTAATTAGCTTTTTATGATGATGCTGTTGCTGATGACCATCCCACTTCCCAGATTTCTCCCGGCCTTTCTGCTCAGCCCACACATGGCAGTGAGCAGAGAAGCATTTCCCCCCTCATGGGCTGTGGTCAGTTGGTTTTATTTCTAAATATTTCCTGAAAAATACTCTGTGTACTCAAGTCCACGTTTCATTTTAAATAACTCGATCATCCAAGGTGCTCACAGCAAATTTTAAGTAGGTTTGTGATGGGAAAACCTTGAATTTTAGCATTAAATAGAACAATTTAATGTTAGTTCTTAGAATTTAATTCCAGTTTTTGGAATTATTCTGGCAGTAAAGTTACTTCATGATAAGAAAGGAGGGCAGGAATGATGTCCCTCCTTTTTTATTTACACCTCCTTTCCTCCCACAGTGTAAGACGAGATTACACCCAAAAGATGGAAAGTTTTCTTATCATTCTGTCCCTAAAGGGAGAACCAGCACATTAACAAAGCGCTGAGAAACAGGAGATCAACTTCAGAAAATATCAATTTCTGGTTTCTATGGCCGCAACATGATGTAGTATTGCATAACATAACACAAATTAAGGAATTAAATTGGTTTCATTTCATCTGATTTTCTGGCAGGCTTTAATGTGTTAAGTATTTACTAAAGAGGCAATTGGGATGCAAGCAGCATTCAGAATTATAATTTATTAACACATCCTCAGTAGTGGCACACATTATCTTCCACAGTCTCACCTGTAAATTTCTGGGTTAAATCAGGTTCTGTCCCAACAGCACATTCAGTCTCAAGATACAGTGGTGTTTCCAACCAGCAGATTTCCAGCACTCTGCAACATTTACCTTTATTCTGCATCTTTTTCATGTAATACACAGATGTAATTGCTTAAACGGGGCTTTAAAATTAATGCTATAAATACAAATTTGGGGTTTGCAGGATACCACACCGTAGACTTTCAATGAGTCAACAAAACTGTAAGTTTGCCACTCTCCACTAAACAACACGCAGGCAATTTACTAATAATGAATAATAAATATATTTTAATAGCTCCTTGGTTTGCTGTGCCACAGATTTGATTTAAGTGTAACAGGGGGCTCCCCCATCCTCTGCAGAGGTGGCCAGAAAAGGTTGTGGAAGGGGCTGGGGTTGGAGCCATTATTTCAGAGAAACTCCTCGGATTTGCTTGTAAGGGAGGTTTTCATCTCCTTCCTACGTCCACGCTAAAGGAGCACTAATAATGCAAAGCTGCTGCAACTACTAAATTTCCAATCACATAATTAAAATTAGCAGTGCTGGGACTTCACGCCTGCGTGCTCTACAGCAAGGGAAATGTTAATATTGCATGGCTTGAAGGAAAAGAAAACTTCCCAGCTTTTAACAGCAGCAGACTCCTTCCAACACCTAAAGCAAGTAGAGAGTTAATTGGTTTCCAGTGATGTTTTTCAAAGTCCAGGTACATCATTCCTGATTATTCCAATGGTTTGAACAGCCCTACAAAATCACTGTGGTGTGGCTGGGACCCAGACTGTCACCTGTGCACCAGGAACCAGGTAACCCACGGGGATCTCACCCCACAGCATTGGGATCCACTGAGGAATGGGGTTGTGCTTAGGGTGCAAAAAACCCATGATATTTTAATACAGTTTTACCACAAGAAGTACTCCAAATAAAGCATTAAAAGGTGTTAGGTTTTTTTTTTTCTCCTTCATTTTACATAAAGCTCAACTCAAGGACATATTGCCTCCTGCCTTCCCCTGACACAAAGTGTATTTACAGTAGGGCCTAAAAGTTTTTACTCCAGTTTCTCAGTCCAACACTCTTGAATTCGATTAATGGAGACATTCGAGCACTTACATCAAGTTATGCTGCATATAAATGGGGATAAAAGGATTACCAGGTTATAAATCAATTGAGAGATTCAGGGATATAAATCTCAGGGACACTGGGCTTCAGCCCTAATGGAAATACAGAATTCCATTGGTTAATCACAATTTAGATTGCTACCAGATACACCACTGAGTTTTGCTGCGTGTCCTAAAAAAATCTCCCTAGTATTGAGGAGAGGTGGAAAAAGTAGAAGAAAACTTTTGAGGGTATCCCAAAATATCTACTTCTTTGTATAAAGCAAACTGTGCTGACAAAACTGATTTTCTAGACAAGGAATTAAGCTACATCATTGTGGTGGTAGAAGTCATTGTTCTTTTCTACGTGGTTAATGCAAAATAGGAGGATATTTTACCTAAATTAATCTCTTAGAAAAGTAGATTTACTTATCTCGGGGAAAAATAAGCACAGAGGTAAGTATAGAAAACTATACAAGTACAGAAATGTAGAACTTGTGTGACAAAGTCGTGACATGGCCAAGTTAAAAAATGTTTTACAGTCCTTTGAGTCCCTTAAGGAGCTTAAGTTTTGCAGAAATAGAGTTTTTATTATTAAAAAAAGTTATTCTTTTCCTTCCCTTTGACAAAACAGTGCAAGGGGGACAGAAGCCTTCAATATGCAGACAAGAAAACTGAATATTCCAGGTACTCTGCTTGTTTTTTCTGGTGAGGAAAGAAGATGAATTGGGTCAAAAAGCAGGAATCTCAAACGTGGTGCTGAGGAACAGGGAAAGAGGGAGTAACAGCTGGGAAGAAATCTTCACTTCAGCACCACTGGGAAAAGGGGATGGACTTTGTGGGAACAGGAATGCTCAGCTTTCCTCAGGGGTATGATAACTTCTGGCTGTGTTTGACAGAGAACATTTCTGCTGAGTACTGGAAGAACTTAAAGCCGAGGAGACACGATGGGAAAGGGAATGTTGGGCTGGATAAGTGAAAATGTAAAGGACAGCTCATACCCAAAGGGTCCCCTGCAAATTTCTAAATGCAATATGTAATTCTTAGACCCAAACAAAGACAAACAAGTTGAAAACAACTCAACTCGTGCACTGATTAGTTGAGGGCTTTTGCAGGCTGTGATATATTTTAAGCTTATCTGGCACCTAATATTATCATTAAAATGACCTAAAGTTCAACTGAGCATTGTCCTATCTTCTAGATATGAGCAGGGAAAATCCATATTAAAGGCTTTCTTCTGTAAGAAAAATGTCATATTAGAAATCCCTCGCCCTTTGCATTAAAGCACAAAACATCTCCACGGAGAGGCTCTTGTAGGTTTCCATAAATACTTGCTGAACATCAGGATATTCTATTGGAAATAATGAGAATGCACTGGGCAGACATGACCCCGAGCACCTGGAGTGGGGAGGGTGGCACGGAGGATATTAAATCATGGCTCCTTTTGTCACTGCCAACTGGATATTCAGGTTCCACATCAGTGCTGAATCCATCATCCCAGCAGAGCATCCCGGTCCCAGCGTGTGCTGCACAGGCACAGGGACATCACCCTGGTGTCACATCGGACACTGGCAAAGGGCCACGTCATGAGTAAAAATTGGGGCTTACCACAAAATGTCTGCAATGGTAATTTTTTAAAAACCTGATTAATTTTAAGCCAAGGCAAAGAAACAACAGAGTGGAAGGAGCGGGGGTCATTTCCAACTGTTGCTTCATAGTGTGCTTTGGCTCAAGGCCAAGGAGACTGAAGGGGAGACCCTGTAATAAAATATCTTTTACTCATTTATTTTTTTTTTTTTTTAATAGTAAAGATTTAGAAGCAGTTTGGTATTTTTCTGACAAAGTTGGGGGCTTTTTGAAATCACCACCATTTCCCTTTTCCTAGGCAGCCAAATGTATACACCACATACAATCTAATTTAAATAGTCAATTATTACCTAAAATATCTCCAATGGCATGCATAGACTTCACAAGTCATGGTTTGGTCCATTTTTATGAAATGTTTCAGTAGTTATTTGGAAGGATCTTGGAAATCCAGGAATTCTGAAGAAGAGAGGAAAGAGTTGCACCCTATTAGATTTGTTCTTCCACAATAAGATCAAACAATATATCAATTAAAATGTAATAACAATGGAGTTACCACTATTTTTAAAGTATCCTCCATAATTTATAACATACCCTGCCCAATGCCTTGCCTACAAAAAATTGTAATAATCTATTTCAGAACTTTTGGATTCTTAGAATATATTAGATATCTCTAATTTTCATTCATTCAGCACAGAAATGTCAGTGAGTATAGTGATAAGTGGTTATGAAAGCAAGTTTTCCTCAGATATTTAGTTCTAAGAGGAAACCCTCACCCTAAGAATACAACTTTACTTTTCAGCATTTCCCAATATTGATATTATTCCTCATACAAACACTAATTATGGGCTGGGCCAAGGACCACTGAAGTCACTCCATGGCTTTGCCTATTTGTATCAAACTCTCTGAACATTCCAACAGCCTCTAACAGAACACAAAAAGTACCTTGTGAGAAAGAAAAGGAGAAAAGAAGCATTTTCCTCAAGTTTGATTTTATCATCATTATTATTCTAAAGCTTTTGCAAAGGGTAGCAGCTGTTTGTCACAAATAATACTTAAAAGAAAGGATCTGTAACTGTAATTTTTGCACTCTTTACTTACTTGGGGCCATTTACTGAAGTAAATTAGAGCAAGGAGTGGTTATTGTGCTAATGCAGGAAGAATCTGCCCTTTTTAACTACAAAATTTCATAATAATGTGTTTTACAGTGCGGTCCAAACCTGATTAGTTGTAGAAAGGACAATAAAGAATGAAAGCAGATGCTCCTATAAAACCCTACAATATCCATGAAAAAAAAAAAAACAAACCAAAAAACCAACCCTACATTAAACATTGCATTGAATTAAGAAACAGAAGATGGAATTCTTCATATTTTACTTTTATAATAAAAGGGGAGACAAAAATACAGATGTCTTTTCTAAAAATACAAAGTTGAGAAGAAAGAGTCTGGCTAGCTTGATATATATTTGCAGAAATGCATTACACTCTCTCTGTTTTACTCTTTTGGAATATTGTTTTTCATGCTTCCAAAATTTTAGTGATTTTTAAAAAAAAGTTTAAAAACTTTGTAATTATTTTTCTATTTTTTTATTAAATAAACTCAGTGAGATTTATGAGATAATGCAAAAAAAAAAACCAAACCCCAACCCTCAAAATTAATATAACACCAGTAATAATAAAATAAAGGTTGTTATTATTCAAACTATAATAAAAATGTACTTAATTAAGTCCAAAGAGCTACCACCTCCTTAAAGAAATCAATTAAAACTGAAACCCAGCAGATGAGAAACCGTCAGGAAAGGGATTTAAACCTGGCTCTGAACTCTGCATCCTCACCAAGGTTCATCATTAAATCCTATTTCTGGGTATCATATGGAAAGAATCTTCTTGAATTTTCAGACTGAATGTTAAAATTTCAACAATGAAGGCAAGAAAAAAAAACGAGCAGCAAAAAGAAAAGAGTGTGACCACGAGCTGGACCCCAAAACCCAACTCTTCTGCTCTGGAAAATTGTGTGTTTGATGTGGGATCACAAACACCAAATGAACCTGAAACCATCAAGGCTTGGAACTTCAGAGCAGAGCTGTAATTGACAGCCAAAACTGATTCCTAAACATGTACTTGTGAAATTAATACTTCACTCCTTTTAATTGTTTTCATACATCTTTAATTCTATCGCAACCTGATCCCCAACAGAAAATTTTCTGTAAATTCCCTTGATTTCTGCCCATTCTGCAGCATGACAAATACACCAAAATTCAGTGCAGCCACAGCAAGTGCATCCATTGGAAGAAATGGTTTCCATTAACCTTCCTTTTCTCCTATTGCACTAACTCCTTTTTCATGGGAAAATTTCCTATCCATATGTTTAGGTGCATGTGTCAATACATCTGTGTAAATTATTAGAAAAGTAAACAACAAATGCATTTTAGCTACAAGTTTTATGTACCTGCATGCACATTTGTTCATAAAATCTATATCTATTTTTATATAGATGTGCATTTCTACCTCCATGTGTTTTCACGTATAAACACAAAAATATAAATATATATATGCATATATATGTATATATATATCCCCCTGGTCTTCTTTCCTCACCAACTGCAGTCCTTTATTCAGTGAAAGTTTCCAAGTGTCTGCACATTTATTTCTGGATAAAAGAAGCAGTTTGAGCTCCTGACCACCATTCTCTAACAAATAATTCTTTGTGGCTGTAATTAAGATGGCTCTGAAAGACTGCTGGGACGTCTTAGTGGTCGGAGAGCACTCCCCCCTCCCCTGAAACAAAATCCTTTATCACATTTTTGAATTAATTATAAAAGTTAAAAATTAAATCTTTCTTGTGTCCCCCATAATAATCCTCCCTGATCAGTTTTTGTCCATATTAATGGAGAACACATCCCTGGTAAGATTTAATTTCAAACTTTTATAATTATGGTTAAAATTAAATCTTACTGTGGCTGTATTACACATTAACATGAATGAAAGCCAGCCTAGGAGGATTATCAATGGTACTCCAGCACAATTTATTTTTAACTTTTGCAATTAATTAAAATCTTTGGATAAAGATCTTGTTTTGGAGTGGGGGAGTCCCTATTAAGATGAAGCCCATGAAATGTTTCCATTCTGAAGCAGGGCATCGAGGATGGGAAGGCAAAGGCTGGGAGCTCAGGGCGATCATCCAATAAATCATTCCTCCCTGGCAGAGCAAGACTTAGTTCTGAGCTGCCTCTGCTCTGGAGAAAACGGTAATAACACACCAAAACAGCAGTTTGCTCCTTAAAACCACTCAGCAACACCCAACAAGAACCATGGAGACAACCTCACACCACTCACAATACCACAAGAGGTATCACCCCATTCAAGTTCTCCTTTTTTCTCTCATTAAAAAAAAAATACATTTTTCTAAGGGTAAAATTACTTTGCCTGGATTATTTGTGCCGTTTTCCCCATCAGAAACGGATTCAGGCAGCAGCAGTGAATAGCACGAGGTGTCCCTCACACTCAGCTTTGCTGCACCAGCTGCACTTTGCCAGCCAAAAAAGGGTGAAGCTCCCAGGGATCTCCAGGAATGCTGAGTCCCTCAGGGCTCAGGTTTTTCCCTGCCTCTGCACACAAAGGTTTCCCACCACACTCTGCTGCCCCAGGAAAACCACAGCCCCCGTGGGAGAGGCCACAGACTCATGGGGGATGGCAGAGTTTGGAAAAGACCCTTCAGAGCACCAAGTCTCATCATAAACCCAACTCTGCCAAGTCCACCCCTAAACCACGTCCCTAAGAGCCATGTGTTTTCTCCTGGCACCAGCTGGGGGTGAGTAGAACCTAAAATAATAAGCAGAATAAAAGGTTGTCTGAGGGTTTTTTCCCCTCAGAGGAGTTTCTTTAGTCAATGGCTTTATTCTTCCATGATCAAACATCTTACACTGCTGAAAAGTTATAGTAAGCCAGAAATCATTTCAATTCCCTCTGACAAGCCAACACAGAGTTTGCAATAAGGGTTTTGCAGCACCTGGCTTTTTAAAAACAATTTTTGTTTAGAATCAGTTCTGCCCCATCCCTGGAAGTGTCCAAGGCCAGGTTGGATGGGGACTGGAGCAACCTGGGGCAGTGGAAGGTGTCCCTGCCCATGGCAGGGGGTGGCACAAGAGGAGCTTTAAGGTCTCTTCCGACCCCAGCCATTCTGGGATTGTCTAAAATGTGCCTTGGAGAAAAATAAGCAGAAAGAGAAGAGAAGCTGAGAAAAAACAAGGCCCAGAGAGAGAAACAATCATAGCCAGACTCTGAATTAAATCTATGAAAGGGATCATACTTGGCTGGAAATAGAAGTGCTGTCTCCTATATGATTCCTCCAGCAATCAGGAGATGGGAACTTGCCCATTCTTTGTAAATATGAAAGTATTTATATTGCATCAAAAGTCTCTGATTCCACTATCGTGTTTTTCTTCTAAGACAAACCACAGAGCTCAAAAACTTTGGCTAACCTCATTCCTTCTCAGTGATTTGCTTTAAGTTACACAGGAAGAATACCTCAGTTTGTGCTTCCCAAAAAACATCACCTGAAAAATGAAATATTTATGAAATACTTATGAAATATTTATGAAAACACTGTAAGGGCTGGGGTCTGATTTTAACATGGGGAGGGGGCCAGGAGGAGCAGGGAAAACATAACCTTGCACCTTGGAAAACCCAACAACATTTCCATGAAAACATCAATGGCTTTTACAAAGCCAGAGGCTGAGACATCCTCACTTGTTCCTGTGTCCTTAAGGAAATAATTTTACTTCCTTTCTGTGTCGCAGTTAATTTTCTGTAGGCATTCAGTCATCCATCGGCTAAAGTTCTTCCAGAAGAAAAGTTGGGAATACCTAATTTTTGGTAATTATTAAGCACAGTATTATTGAATGTACAAGTGAAAGGAAGATTATCCATAATACCAATAAATCCATATATAAATATATGAGACATATATTCATAAAGAGGTACTTTTTTCCTCTCTTTTCCTTCTCAAAATGAAAGAGTACCCATATATGATATTCCCATGTAGGAATATCATACCCAGTCCTCAAATAACAATTCTGGTCAGTTCTGACAAAACCAGGAATAAGCAGTTCTACAAAGTAGGAGTAAAAACCGCTTCAGGAGAGTTTCAAGTATTCAATGAGATTTTCTTCAACAATCTCCTCCTGATTTGCTGCTACCTCTTTGAATTACCAAGAGAGGATAATTCTGAGCCAAAGAGGCTCTTTTCTTGTTCCCCTCCTCTGTTATCCTGTGAGCAATGGTCTCCCATGCCAAGAGCCTTCCCTATCCACCATATTCCGCTGGAAGCAGTTGCCTACCTCTAAGCAAAGCATCATTTCAAATATAAAAATAAAGCAGCAAACAAGAAACTCATAGATTTTCTTCCCTTTCCTTGCTTGTTGTCCTGTACATTCCTGACTAACTGAAAGCCATAATTATTTATTTTGGGAAGTCCTGTAAGCCATGTCATCATGAGTGGCGATGAATTTTCTGGGAATGATTTGAAATGTTTCCGGTTAAGCTCTAGACTTAACATCTCAAGAAGAAAAACTAATGTTTCTACCACATATTTTATTAAGCCCTTTAGGTCCTTTTACAAGAGAGGAAATACCAATTAACGTATAATTTAGCAGAACAAAATATTATCCCATTTCAACCAGTACCCACTTCCTTGAAGTTTATTCAAGCATTAATAACCATTTAATGCAATTTAACTACACTGAGGTATCCGTTACATTAATATCATATATCCATCAGGAAATTAGAGTTTTGTCTCTATGAATTTTGTATTACAAGAAAGTCTTTATAATTTTATTCTGCACTTTATGGTGGCTAATTTAAGTTTTAAAATGGTTCAGATGACTTCCCAGTCTCTCTCTTCTACGCTGTAATATGACTAACAAATTGTTACTGATGTTAAAAGATCATGAACACATCATTTATTAAACAGGGCTGGAGAGAGAAGTTTGAAAGAAGAGTGCATTTCCCATATAATCCCTGTGTTTCCAGGAGCTGACATCCAGCCATGGGAACAAACTCCATGTACTGGGATGCTCAGGACCCTGGGCTCCACAAGACTGGAAACAAATTTAAAAAATATACTTGAATTGAATTTCTCAGCCTAAAGAAACTCCCTGCCCACCCTCCAGTAATCTTTAATTTGGACATTGGGATGAAAATCTAATGAAAGAGAGATTTCCCCCATCCTACCTGAACTGGGGCTCATGGATCAGTGATGCCCATGAGAAAAGGGAGTTGAATTAAGTGATAACCCAAAGCAAAGCAGAAAATCCTCCTAAAATGCTCAAATATGAGACAAGCACATGTAGGTACAGCTCCTCTGAAGTTTCCTCAGAGAGACAGGGGACTTTTGGTTATTGCAACATCAGCTCATTCAGCTTTTTTAATTCACTGGTGTTTTTACCCTTTTCCTTTGTCAAAATATCAGAATATACACCTACAGCTGCTAAAACCAACCAGAAATAGATTCTGAGACAATGTGAACAGATAAGCAATTAAAAAAAAAAAAAAAAAATCAATCTTGCTGTTAAAGATTGGAGTGGTATTTAGTGTTTAATTCTGCATCATGGATTTTGTCTGAATATTTACCTAAATTTTTTAAATATTCCTCTCCCAGTTAAAGATGGATAAGAACACAGATTTCTCTTTCAGATTGAAGAATTTAAAGCTTTTTGTTGATAACTCCTTTTCTTAATAAGCGTTCCCTAGACTGGGATTCTTTATGTATCTTTACATACGTTTGTGCGTAGCAAGATGAGCAATAAATCTTAATTTTGATTTATTAACTAATAATTCTAGACTACCTCCTCTCTTCCAAACTGCTCGGCCCTAAAGCACAACTTTTCAGACATGCCTTTTTTGCCCATCCTAGGAGTGTTTTTGAGGGAAAATTAGTTGAAAGGAGATGGTTTAAGTGCATCCCAAGGAATTTGCCAGCACTGCTCTCCTCCCTTATTCCTACACTCCTCCATAGATGCTACAAATCAGCTGCTTGCAGTCCAATCCTTAGGTAATTTCAGTCACCATCTCCTTATGCCACTGGAAAAAAAAAAATAAACAGATGCTTTTCAAGCACTGAGGATTAATTTAGAAAGAAAAGGGTTGTGTTCTGCCCTAGTTGTATCCAAGAAGTTCTTGATGTGTTGGTTTGAGGGTCTGCACTCCTGGATTAGCTGGAAAATCAGTACAGTTTCAAGCATTAGGAAGAGAAAAGATCAGTAGAAATTGTCCCACAAAAAGGGTTTACTGGGAGCCTGGGATGGAGGGAAGTGACCAACTTATTGAGAAGAACACAGAAAATGTGTTGGACCCTCTTCCCACTGATTTCCAGACAAAAACAAATTCTCAGAGCACAGATTATAACCTTGGCTGCTGGAGGGAAGAAACCTTTGCCATAAAGCCTTTGAAGGAATAAATGCTACACAAGATCCTGCTTTTTATGTCTCAACCAACAAGACAAGTATAAATAAGCTTGCAAACCTCTCAAAACTCACCAAACACAAAATACTGTAACGCTGCTACTCCCGTGATTTCCATACCCTGGAAAAAAACCCTCCCCTGCACTGGATCTCCTCAGCCCTTTTCCAGCACAGGGCATTTTCTGTGTCAGAAAATCACAGATTCTGTAAATATCTGAGGATAAATTTTCCTGGGGTGCATCACTGAGTCACCTGGACGCCTAAATGAGAGACTGGTAGGAGAGTCCAGATTAAATTGCTTTTACTGACAGCATCACCCTAGAATAAAAGATATCTGTCACATCCTTGATATGAATCTCCTCCTTATTGTGCCTTTTGGCATCTGTGGATTGTTAAAGAAGCCTGAAACTGCCTCTTCTGCAAATTCTTTCAACTCTTTAGTTCTTTTTATTTGTCCAGCAGGCTTTGGTCTTGTTAAGCTTTGCCTATGGAAGGGAAGGAAAAAGAGGCCCAATGTATTTAATAATTCCAGAAGTGCTCTCTGGCCAGAGGGAACTGGCCAAACTCCTTGGTGGGAGAGGCAGCAGCAGCACACAGAGCAGCTGCACAAGGCAACCAAATTCAAGACTTAGAGGAGTAACATCATTTAGATATTATAAATGTCTTGGTTTTAATTGTTTGGTTCACATTAAATTGCTTTCTGCAGTAGCAGTGACAGGTAGAAAACTTCAGCATTTGTGTGAAAAGAGTCCAATAAAAGCATTTAATAGAGGAGGGCAGCGCAGGACGTGCTCAGAGACCTTGAAGTTGATATTTCTTTTATCTGTATTACAAAGTGTTGCACAAACAAAAAATACACCACTGCAATATGCAGAGAGGAAAAAACTTGCCAAGCACAAAAAATAAAGCAAGAACTACCAGTATCTGTCATGTTGCAATGACTGGCGCTGGTATAAATTAATTATAGTTCTGTATTTAAATACATCCTAGGATTAAACTGTGGTTAACACTAGAAGTTCCCATCCAGGTTCTGGTTAATGAAATTATCAACACAATTAGCTTGAATAATCTCTGCTTTAGTTTAGCCACCTCTAAAATAGAAAATATATTTACCAAGCCTCAGCCTGAAGGAAAAAACAGACACCAGAAACAGCATTGATGTGAAAGGAAATAACAAGAGACTGCCAGCATAGATTACTCTGCCTAAAATCCTCTTTTTAATGAACTTCAGCAGAATTTTAACCAATTTGTAAGTCTTGCAAAGCACACATGTATAGGGTTTGTGGTTTTCCCTGTGTACGTATTTTTCCATCAATTCACAGTGGGAAAAAAAATAGAATTCCTCATAGAAAGCTTAATAATGTTTCAATACATCAGTAATCCCACATCATACAGCAACACTAAATCACTGCAGAAATAAGAAACTCTTTTAAATGTGACAATTAATTAATGATTCAGACTGCAGCTCTCATTTGTTGTACCTGCTGCCATTTAATGCAATTTTAAAAGTAAAATATAATTCAGTATATCTTTGAGGGAAAACCAGATATTTTCAATATCTTATGGATGTGGCAGAATATATAACTAAAGTAATACAAATTTGCAGGAATTTAAAGAAGTCTTGCCTGATAAAAATCACTACTCAAAATAAACAATTGTGGATATTCAATATATTGCAGTGAAGTGCAGTATCATTAGTTCAATTAAACCTGCTTAGAAATAAAATTAGGCTGTGCTCTTATTTTCTAAATATTCTATTGAGAAAAATTCAGGGCAGAGAGATACCAGTGTTTTATGACAAAAAGATGCAGCTTGAGCACAGTTTAATGTGTCACAAACTTTACAGATTTTGACCCTAATAAAATCCACTTGTGAACCTCTTCTAATAAAATCCCCACATGCAAGGAAAAAAAAAATCAATTTACGCAGTTTATATTTTTATACTGCTACACCAATAAAAAGAGGGGAAAGAACCCATAGAAGGCGAGAAGGAAATTGAAAAACATAAGTGTTATATAAAAAAGGAATATTATGCAGACAACTATTTAAAATTTTTTAATATAACAACCTAATATGTTGTTTTTCCTTATAAGACATGTTGAGCAACAGTGACGTGAAGTGAAACTTCAGTCTAAACTAATTTTTACTAATAGCACAAATTATAATTAATATGTGCCTTTTGTCAATGACATTCTTTGATATTCTGATGGCATCACACCAACGAGACCTGGGTTGGGAAGAGTTTTGAAGTCCCCACGTCCAAGGCTGGACTGAAAATGTGACACCATTTTTAACAATTCCACATAAATAAAATACAGACTGAATTTCTCCATAAAAGCACCCATATAATCTTCAGTGCCACTAACGGGTTTTACAGCATTCAATTGAGAGGATAGAGAAGAAGTGAAAATTCCCATTATTACAGCAAATGAAAAGCCAGAGAGGTTCAAATGTAGCTTTCCTTAAATGTTAGTTTATCCTGGATATTTGTTATATTATTAAAATCGAAATATAGAAAATCTACTTAATGTACACAGGAAAACACAATTTTTTGGGGACCATTCCAAAAATGATCTGTTCTACTGCTGCAGGGCTTTGTGTGTCTAATGAACAAAAACCTATGGAAACCTAAATTTTTTGTCATTAATTTCATTAATCCATCGCTTGAACATTTGTTTCAAAGATCTCATTGGACCTTACAAGAAAAAGGCAAAATAAATGAATTCTGCACATGAAACAAAAAGATCACAAGTGAGACAGAGTTGTTGATCTGTCTGAAGGTTGAGGCTGCTCTTGTGGGATGCTCTTCTACCTTACAATATTTCAAGGTAAGAAAGGCCTCAGAATGATCCATTTCCACCCCTGTACAAGCCAGGCCCACACAAATAATTTTCTATTATACATTTAAAAAACCCTAAACAAACAAACACCAGAAAAACACATCAAAAAGCATCAAAACCTCTCAATTTTTGCAGGTTACAGCAGTGAGATTTGATTAGGAATAGGAAATAACCCGAACTAGATCTGGAGAATTCCCACACTCAACCTGCTCCAGGCAGCTCAATCCCCATGCCCTGGACTGTTCCAAGGAATCACATGAAACAATGAATCCCAAAGCATCTTCCTGATTTACACTTCTAGACATGCAAGATTCAACCAATATTAATTGAAATTCAAGCTAAATTGGTCAGAGAATGAGTTCCTAAAATGCTTTATTCAAAGAGCCCGAGAGTCTGAATTTCTTTCTTCCACCATTATTATTGGAAATAAATTTGTACTGATGGATCAGCAAAGCCCTGATAAGAAATCAAAGATTCAGTAAGTTATTTTTTTCCATTTTGTAGCACTGTGGGAGAACAAAATGACATGTTCTGATATGCAGCCCTGCTGTAGCTGTTACAAGAGTTACAAGTTATGAGTTCCCAAACTTTTCTACAATTGCTTTTATAATCTCTTTCTTTTAATATTCCCTTTTTAGGCTATAACTTTAAAATTCTCTCTAAACCAATTGAGAAGCAGAAAAATAAAAAGGCAAGAAATCCAGGGATTTTACAGTGAAAGCTATAACTGTGCAAGTTTTTTTTTGAGTAGTTCTTCTGCTAAAAAGCAGAAGGGAGAGAAAGCCGAAATTTGAAAGTGTTGAAGGGAAATAGGCCTTTTGTTGAATATATTTAAGAAAAAGCATTGATATGGAACTTCTCACTGTGCTCTCTAAATTCTTTAATACCACATGGCATGATTCACAGCTTCTGTTTTCTTACCAGAGCTTTTCCAAAACTTTCCTTTCGAGACGTTGCCCGAAGTTTTCTCAGGCATGTGAATGGGATTTCTCTTGGCCTGATAGTTCTGCTACACATTTTGCCCTTCCAATAACTCTTAAGCATTCCCAGGTGCCAAGCAGTTCATATAATCGAGAATTTGGGTATTTCATTCTGGATTTATGCAGGGGAAGAATTAATCCTGTAGTCACTCACACTTCACATACATTTGTTCAGAAAGTCGGGGGTGTTTATGTTTTCTTTCCAAAGAAAAAGTGTTCCTTGGAAATCTGAGAAGTTTGTTTCCTGGGTGTTTTACTCAAAATCTTTGCCATATTCTTCCTCACTTCCTGCAAGTTCACTTAACAGATTTTTGGCTCCTTTGCAAATATATTTTTTATATAATGGTGATGCACATAATCATCTGTTGGCCGGTAGCTGAAGGAATTTGATGATATCCATGCATGACAAGTTTTTTCCCATCCCCTCATGGAGTTTTTGTTCTTTGTGCCTCTCATTTTTCATTTCACCCATCTGGCTTCTGGTCTCCACCTCAGCACGAGGGTAGAGTTCACCTCTGTGGAGACTCATCGATACACAAAAGACTGCACCCAGAGAGGTTGCACTGGCACAGGGTGCCCAGAGAAGCTGTGGGTGCCCCTGGATTCCTGGAAGTGTCCAAGACCAGGCTGGACCAGGATTGGAGCAACCTGGGACAGTAGAAGGAGTCCCTGCCCATGGAATGAGTTTAAGGTCCCTCCTAACCCAACACAAATTATTCTGTGACTCTATGAAGTTGCAAAGGCTCCTAAGCACACACCTGCATTCCAGATCTCGATTTTATCCACAGCCCCATGCTCTGGGCTATAAGAACAGTTTTGAAGCTGCATCCCAGAGCAGGCAATATTGAAATAAAAATTCTGTGGAGAACAAGCAAAAATTTCATACAACAACCAAAGCAGGCAAATTTTGGAGTTCACTGAGCAGAGTAACCTGAGTTAACTGTTTAAAGCCCCTCTCCCTGTCTGGGGGTACTCATTCCCATCCATTTCTCAACCCCACAGTGGGAACACAATGCAAAAACTGAAACAGCTTTTCTTCCTTTTTCTAGAACATGTGGAGTGGAATAATTAACAATTATCACCCAGTTCATGTCTGTTTTACTAAAAGGAGTCTGTGTGTACACACTATGTCATATATGGTCTATAAAACTCATGATTCCTGACTGTGCAGCTTGGACACTTCCTGGGATCATGAGCCCCACTCCACTTGTTCCCTGCAGATGACATTCCTAAAGTTTCCAGATGTCCAGGGGACCTTTTGGATCTACTGGTCTTCCCAGGTACTCAAATATCCAGAAATCCTGAACAAATATATTTAAGTCACTGAATTTCATGCATAAAAAAAAAATTCTAATTGAGGAGAAAAAAAAGAAAAATACAGATTTATCTGGGGAACATTAAACAGAGGCTAACCCTATACTCTTATTTCTGCAAAAAGAGAGAGGTAGATGGCTAATGTTTTTATAAGACAGTGATAGTGAACCCTGTAAGAACCATGAAAATCTCTTGTAAACACTGCACTAATCATGGAGAAATGGAGGTGGAAGGAAGAAAAATGAGGCAGAAAGCAGCAAAATAGGAGTGAAAAATAAACAGTATGAAGTACCAACTTCAATATGTCATGCTCTTGAGTTGGAAGAGAGATACTGGAGAAGTTCCTTTAATAGGATTTTAAAATAAACCTTTACATTTCATTTATGATTTTGCCTTTAAGTGGAGTGTGGTGAAGTTCACTGGTGATACAAAAATTAGCAGGTATCATCCATACCCAGAAAAGGGGTAATTTGTCCTATAAGTGTGTCATGTGTCCTTGATGAGATTAATACAAATGGAATTAAATATAGTTACACAAAGCACAAGTTCAAGGTGGCACATTAATCCTGGAAAAATGGTAGTGGGTGAGGAACAGGGCTGCTCAGAACAGAAAGGTAAACGAAGAAGAGATTTTAGCCTTGGCATGGATATAAACAGGTATAAACTGGCTGTCACTGAGTTTAGGCTGGACACCAGAAAAACGTACAAGAGGAACACCATTCCCCAATAGCTGCTCAGTGCTCCACACCACAGGCAGAGCAGTGGAAGGAAAACACTCATTTTCGAGACAGAGGTTGAGGAATTTCTGAGCAGGATTTTAGGATACGAGCCGGTTTTTTTGCAGTAGGCAAAAATAAAGCCTAAGCTAAGCCTGCGTCATTAGCCTCCCTCAAAAATCTGTTAAAATTCTAGGGAGACACTGAAATTAATTATATTATAGCAACTGGAAGTCGTTATACTTTCCTTAAGAGCAAACAGAAGTTAGGAAAGTTAGGAAACCTTATCAAGGATATAGGAGGAGACTTTGCTGTGCCTGGAGATGATGGGGAAGAATTTTGCGAACAACTTGAACACTGCTGACTGGACATCTTTGCATGATAAGGACCAGATGGAAAACCCAGAAGATGCTCCACGAATTCACTTGCAAATTATCACTTAGCATTAATTATGCCCAGAAAGCTGCCTCGCATTGACGTTCGCATTACCGAATACTCCGGCACGAAGACATCTACGTAAAAGTTTATAATCGAAGCCATGCAAGCAATTTAAATATTGCAAGGCTATAAACAGATTAAAGATATGATTTTATTGAAGTATTTGGGTTTGCAGTGAAACATTTCTCCATTGTGCCATGTGTGGCTTTTCTGCGTAGCTGCAAACTACAAACAGGCTGTAATAACACAGCTATGTGATTAACCATACAACCAATAACCCACGAGCCACAGTGACTGGCCATCATCCTTATGTAAATAAGGAGAGCTTGTTTTTGCTCGCTAATAGCCGGCACACAACAATGAAATGCTTTTAATAAGTTTTTAAGAGGATAAGATCAAGAAATCAATTTGGCGAGTGCCCTTTCCGATGGCCGCACACCGCGGCCGTAGCGTGACACGTTTGCATTGTTATTTGGCCGTAAACAAAATGAAAAGATCTGTCATTGAAATTTAAACAGAGAGACTGCTTACATAAACTCCAACATTCTCAGCCCCGGTACAGTACAATCAACAGTCTGAAGAGACCATACAGCTAAACAAAGTTTGGGGATGTTTTTGGATAGGGGAGAAAGATTAACAACCAGAAAATAACTCTTGGCTGCCGCTACAAACTCTTAGGAATATAATTTTAAATTTGTGTAAATCCAAAGATTGATGCTCAAGCTTATGAAATAACCATTTTTCTGCAGCGTTGAAATACACACCCACGTGGAAACAAATCTTTTCGCTGGCCAATTTTAACAGAATATACTGCTTTTACCGAAAAAAGCAACTTAAATAAATCTGACCTATCTGTTCTCGTAGATAATTGTAATTGCGGTCAGCAAACAACAAATCTTCTATAAATGGTCATCTTTCCAAATTATGCTGGCTTCAGAACGGGCTTGATTAATTGCACAAACACTGCGTGCCTCTGAATGCAATTTGTCTGTGTGGACCAACAGAGGATGCCTGAGACATTCCCAGAAATCACGTGGGAGAGGATCTCTCTCTGTTTGTTGCAGGTAAACAACATTCTGCTTTATCACAAGACCCTGCAGATCGCTCCAGCCCCAAACAGAATTGTTGCCTCGCCCTAAATGGAAATATTAGGACGACTGGGATGAGAAGGAAGCTTGGAGAGGTCTCCTTCTAGGAGAAACTTCCCGTCTCTAACAGCATCTCCTGCTGCTGGCAGGCAGTGGGAGGTGAGCACTCCCAGGGCTCCAGCTGGATTTCGGCAGCTGACTTAAATCCCGTGCCTGGCGTTGAGGGAGGGCTGGCCCTGGGTCATCAGGCTTTTTTCAGCAGCAGCTGACACAGGGTTTGCTCAGGCTCGGATTTGAGGCTGGTTTCGAGATCAGCTGGATACAGACTCCTCCGTGCACTGAAATCCATGGTGCCACCATCAAATAAAATAAACACACGATGCTTATGAGGAGAAAGCATCTTGTAGTCAGTTTAGCTCTAGAAAAATGATGAATCACAACCTAAACTCTGCAGTATCCATCCTCACTGAAATGTTGTAGGACACCATTAACTCGGGTTAAATTTTCCATGTGGAAACTGTGTCAGATGCCAGTGACAGCTGCAACTCAGAAATCAGGATTTCTGACTCTGAGCAGCCGAAGGGTTAATCAGATCTTCCCACTAAGGAGTTAGAGAGCAGCAGGAAGAGTGACTGGAGAGGTGGATCTAACTGCACTCCTCCCTCACCTTCAGGAGGAGTAACCGTCCTACTGTGAATACCAGGAGAAAAGATCTGGGAGACAGAGCTGATAAGTGGTGAGCTGTGCACAGATAAGTTGGCTACACGGCTTCCTGCAAAGCACCCAACACCTCCTCTCCATAAATCCCATCATCTGGAACAGGGATATGATGTACAACACAGAGCATGGGCTCAAGTCTGGGAAAAATCAAAATGCTTGTGCTCAGGGGTGTAAGAGATGATATTTGAGCTGCACAGATGAGGATTGCACACTTCTGCTGCCCCACGTGCTCCTGAGCTCCCACGGGGATACATCCATGGCTCCCACCTTCCTCAATTCCACCTGGTTTACTCAGGCAAAGAGAAAATGGGATCCACATTCCCTTCTGTTTTGACAAAGGGTTTAGCAGTGCTTGTTTTGTTTAAAAAAAAAAATCCATTGGAAATTTAGAACCAGGTCCCATTTCATGCCAGTTGTAAATGCCCAAAACCAATGCTTTTGATAAATTGTGCAGCTCATGGCACACCTCTCATTTCTCCTCTTTTCTCTATAATGCACAGAGTCAAAGTTAACAAAAACTTGCTGCTTTGCAGAATTTAAAACGTTACACACACACATCGCCCAGATTGACAACATGAGCTGGGATGGTGCCAGAAGAGCAGCGATGATTTATTAGGTCTGTAGCACTTAATCCAAGAAATAAAAAGGACTTATGTGACGGATGAGCATAAATGAACTATTGGGTCAGACATCCATTTCTTAAAAAGCAAAATAAAAAAGGTCTGAAGCAAGATACTGTGTAAGGTTTAGTATACATTAATGTATTATAGCTTTGCTAGTATACTTTGAAATTTCTGAGTTTTAACCAGCTCCAAATGATTATTTTTTTTTTTTAAAACCAGACTAGCTTAAATAAATATTTACCAAATCCCATCACGTCATACTGCCCTTCCCTGGTAATATCATCATGGCTCAGAAAACATTTACAAAGAATTAGGACAGAGACTGAAACCCTGACCCGAAGTCAATGACCAAATTCCCACTGTCAGCAGAGATGTGGAGCTCCATGCTGAACCCTCTCCTCTTCTGCAATGTAAGCAGTGAAGGGAGAGGGACCATTTACATCGTCCTAGGCAAGATCAGAATCTCCACACGGGGCCAAAGAGCCTTAGAGTTGAGTGTGGTCTGACCCAACACCAGTAATAAACTGGTGCTTGAGTGCCAACAGCATGTTCTACCAGAGTTTTCCTCTCAAAAGCATAATCAGCACACGATTATTCTGTAATTCTGGGAGATTTTAATAGGAAAATGATTTTATTCTTTCTGTGAGTCTCTTTGCTGCTGTGCTTTGAGCTTTACTCACCTGAAAAACAACAACTTTTATTCCTCCCATCCGTAGTATTGATAAATCATTTCTAGCACATAAATTTCCCTCCTAGCACAAAAACTTGATCAGAAAGCAATAAAAAGTACAATAAATAGCCAGCCCCACTCTAACCTGTGTGCTTTGACAGAGCTGAACAAGCTGTGAAAAGGAATATTGTTCCTTTAATAGACCGTCTGAAATGGTGCTCAAAACAGATTGGGCTGACAATTTTTGCAACCTTGGTGTCTCCTCCAAGATTTACAATGGCACAGCTCCCCTTTTTAGCAAATTAAACCTTGTGTCAAGGCTTAAAATTAAATCCAAACTTCTTTTCTTCTCTGTACAGAAGGAACAAATTGGCACCACATGCCAGCAGTCAAGGAGTGCTGATGGGAAACAGAGTGAAGGGAGCGCCCTCCAACCTGGAAGGCGTCACTAGTCAAAATCAACTGGGATAAACAGTCAATTCCACTTAAAGGTTGACATGTAAAGGCTTGTAAGATAGAAACATTCAAATATAAGAATTCTTCTGTACCACACAAACCTGTCTCAGTGCCAGCGCTTAAACTTTCTGTGCTGTGCAAGCACTTTGTGGAAATCTGCCTTTGGTAGAGTTTGATGTTGTAAGATCCCGCCTTGCCAGAGCCTTTTTAGTTTGTTCCAGAGGAAAAAAAGGAAATACAACAGAGATTCACAGCACATGAACATCAATGACTTAATATCACATTGCCTACTGTTACCACTAGAATTTTTTGTCATTATGAGGGATTCTGGTTTATAACAGTTAAAATCTTGTTTCAATACATAAAACAAAAGGATATTTCTAAGGAAGACATACGAGCTGTTTTCATGGACAGAAAGGAAAGAATAGCTTCTACAAAACTACCCAAAGGCCACACTATTGTCCAGTTAAGGAAAGCACATCATGTCATTATGTGATGATTCCTGAAGCAGATCCTGTGTCTAATCCATCCCAAACCCCACTGTTTGTGCACAAAAGTAACCCTACATTTCCTAGGTTTAGAACCAAACCCAGGCCAGAACTCACAAATTTTCAGTTGAGCTCTGCTTAAGAAACCAGAATAGAAATTGCTGGGGAAAAAAACAAAAGAATCTTTTAAAAATAACAAAAAATTTAAATATACCTAGTTTTATAAGTCCCTTTTATCTGTTTATAACTGTGTAGATGAGTGTGTTTGAAAGGTGACATGAATCCCTGCTTCAAGCTTTCCATTGGTCTTCCCCTAACACTTCTAATAAGAGTCCTTGTATAAAAAAGATCAGCAGCAAAACATCACCTGGTTATGGATGAAAAGTGAAAATAGGAGTTATTTTGTCCTAGTGGAGCACATTAAAAGAAAGCATTAATTCCAATTTGACCTCAGTTTTAAGCATATGCACGAGATTTTACAGGATGAGGAACTGATTTCTTGAATGAAACACTCTGCAGAGCTGTTTGCAGAAAACACAGCAAAGCAATCAGCTCAGAACCCAGCACAAGCAAGGATGGATATTCAAGAGCAGAAAGATATTGCAGTAAATCACGGAATCACAGGGTGCTTTGGGTTGGAAGGGACCTTAAACTCATCCAGTCCCACCCCTGCCATGGGCAGGGACACCTCCCACTGTCCCAGGCTGCTCCAAGCCCCGTCCAGCCTGGCCTTGGACACTTCCAGGGATCCAGGGGCAGCCACAGCTGCTCTGGGCACCCTGTGCCAGGGCCTGCCCACCTTCACAGGGAAGAATTTCTTCCTAAAATCCCACCTAACCCTGCCCTCTGGCAGTGTGAGCCCAGATTAGGGTTTCAATTGAGCACCAAGACAGAATTCCTCCTTCCTGCAGCCCAACGAGTCCATCAGGGACGGAATTAATCCCACACACATCTGGAACATCATCCAAGTTCTACAAATAGGGGCTACCAGAAACAGCCCCGGACTTGCAGAGTAGGAATGATGAAGCTGGACTGTAACCTGCAGCAGTTTGAACAATGCTCACCAACATTCCCAAAAGCTGAGAGAAGCAAGCAGTGCAGACCATGGACAGTCCCAACATCAAACCTGGCTGTGTCAGAAAGCAAATGTGAAGCCAGTTGCAAATTTTATTATCCCAAATTACGGGTTTTAGAGAAAAGGCTTTATTTACACTGATTTTTTTTTTTAATATGCTGTTATAGGTGGGTAATTCTGTTGCACTTTGAAAAAAAATATATATATAATTCTACTGCAATTTAGTTAAAATGTGAAGTTGTCCAGACCAGAGAAACACAAAACCTTGCTCCACAATGTTGGAAGAAGTGATCTGCCAACTGGAAGAGAGAAGGAAATATCCCTGGCACTGGCCCACGCTCTCAGGTGAGCACCAGTGTCTCTGCCAAGGCAGTAATTCTCTGCTCATCATTCAATCTCTGAAAGTGCCCAGATTCCCTAAAAATCACCACATAAGCTTATTTTTTGCTGATAAATAAACATTTCATTAGGGTAATTGCAGGTGGCAGATCAGAACTTTAAACAAGGATAAATTAAAACATGGAGCTGTGCTGGAGTTTTGCACAACTTAGCAGGAACTTTTCTTTCATACAGCATTTCTCAGCTAAAGTTTCATTTCTGTTTTGCAGTTCACCTCTATGTTTAAATAATAATTATTGTTGTGACATACAGAGACAAAAGCCAGAAAATTCAAAATTAGCAGAGACATACTCCATCCATTGTTTGAATGTGCTCAGCTGGTTTTGCTTTACTAATACCACCAAGACAGAAATTTTCATTTCCCAAAAACACAAACTTCTGGCAAGGGGTTACAGAGTGAAATAAATCTTATTCTTGGAAGAGACTTTTGTTTGACACCTGAATCATTTCTGCTGGTTTCTCTCTTTTTTCCCCTTCTTCAAATGGAGTCTTAGAACTCAAAGCCAAAATACAGAGTCTTAGAGCAATCACAACAAAAGCTCAGCATCCAATTTCTCCTTCCAAACACACTCTCCTCCTAAAATGTATCAACAAATCCATCTCCTTATTAGCCTGCAAGGAGCTGGGAAGCCTTGCCACAGCAAGGACATCTCAAACATTTCAATATGCAATTGCTTGCTGAGTGGTGGGGAAGCAAAGGTATCAAAGCACCAACTTTCAGAGATTCCTGTTTCTGTTTGGAAGTTTTAAGACAGATGCTCTTCATTTTCTCTTCTAATAGACTGGCAAATGCTAAATGCCTCTGACATCAGCAATAATACTGCACATTTCAATGGCAAATAATGAGTTTATTCTACTGTGTACCATTTTTGCCCACCTGTTTCCTCTCACATATTACACCTTTTTTTTTCCTCCTCTTCTGTATATGAGTGAGAAATCCCATTTTTATATGTTTATATACACACAGTATACATCTCCTGCTTTCTTGTACATTGAGCAAATACAAGAATGCTTTATTATTCTCAACGCTGTGAGCCGTTAAGCAAACATTTTCTTCTTCTGATAGAAAAGAGCTCCAGATCTTTTTCTTTGCAATCCTACAATAACCACCAGTATTTTTTTCCAATCTCTTCATTAAGTCCCAATCCTGTATTTGCTGGAATTGACTGGAAATTTGTCACGGAGCTCTGCCTGTGCAGGTTTACTCTTTTGGTTTAGGGGACTAATTCCAGTATAATGCTATTGTATCTGTTGGGTTCTATCCCCCAGGAACTGGGCCCACAGCTTCACTAATTAGTGTCTGCTCTGATAGGACACTGAATCCGCCAAAGCTTTGAAGTGGATCTGCTGAAGCCATCACCTACCGTGAGATCCCCAAAGACCAAAAGTCTTTTAAACACAAGAAAGCCAGGCTTTATTTGAATAAAATTAGAAATTTCACTTTCAAATGGAGAAAGCTCAAAGTGACTGGGGCAGGCAGGGCTGAAGTAGAAAGGTTTCTGCTCCACTGCCTCTCTCCGTCCTTGCTTGTGGGCTTTATTTTATCTGATTCAAGTCATTTGCAGAAAATTTCACCCAATTCTCTCTCATCCCTGCAACGATCCTGGCTGCTTTGGGACCTGGCTGGTGCTTGCTACCCCTGCTGTTCTCAGGAGCCTGCTGGCATGAGTGGAGATGTTTGTAGCCATGTCCCACCCCCTGCCAGTCCTGCTCAGCTCCCTCTGCGTCCAAGGAGCCCTCAGGGAAGGGATCTGTCCCTGTGGCATCCAGGGCACCTCCACCACACTGCCTCTCTCACAGCTCCATGGGGTCCTCAGGCCAACAACCTCGTCCCCTCTCTAAAAACCCATCTCCACTCTCTTGGTGTTCCCTGCCTCCACAGCTCTTAAGAAACAGCAAAGCTTCTTGTATTTTTCCTATTTCCCTATGAAAAGTTTTCATGAGCCTTTTCTCATTCCTTTTCCTCACAGAATTGTCCTCCTCATCCCATGGGAAGGCCAGGAGGAGTTCTGCAGGTCTCCAGCCCCTCGTGCTGGTGATAGATCCATATCTATGGATCCATAGCAATGTCTCTCTTATCCATGGAAATCACCTAAACTCTGCAGTCTGCTAAAAACCTTCCTCCCCAAAATCTCAAATTATTTCCTCCTGCCCCTTTTCCCTTCCTCGCTTCTCCTCCTCCTGGCACCAAGAGCTATAACAACCCATCTTTTATAACTTACTATCAAACCTCCAAATTTCACATCTAATCCACACCTAAATCCAGCTTCCACCAACTATTTGCTACAATTTCAAATCCTTGGGATTTTTCTCCTCCCTCGCTGCCCCACACTCCTCAGATGTTCTTGCAAATGGGCTATTAATTGCCAGATCATCTAGAGGGAAAACAAGAAAGCTGGCTACTCTTTGATTGCTGGGTTGTTGGGATTTGTCTGTTTGTGTTAATACTTCTCCTGGCCTACAGGGATGCCTTTTTACCTTTGTTATATTATTAGTTTTAACAACTGTATTATTTATTTTTGCTGCTTTTCAATCTGTCATTGTTAAGAATCCATTAAACTATAGGAGCTGAATCATTTTTTTGTTTCCCCTTCTTTATCCCCAAGAATTAACAAACAGTTTAATTAAAACAGATAAACAGAGACATGTTGGCTCCCCTGAGAGGATTATAGCCACATCTGATATTTTCAGAAGAATAAGGGTGTGGGGGGGGAGATATTTATGAGATTTTAATTGTATGCAAAGTCATAGTTACAAATTTTCCTTTTCAACAGAATGGATTTGTCTTTCCACCTTGAGCACAGGTCCAGTCTCCAACCAGGGAGGGCAGCGAGGTTCCACAATGGAACCAGGATCAAGTTTTTCCAGAGACAGCTTTAGGTTTGTGTGGGTTGGCTTTGGGAAGAGGGAATGCAGTGATAGGACAAGACGGAATGGTTTTAAGCTGGAAAAGAGGAGGTTGAGATGGGATATTGGGAAGAAATTCTTCCCTGTGAGGGTGGTAAGGCCTTGGCACAGGTCACCCAGTGAAGCTTTGACTTTTGCCTTAGTCCCTAGAGTGCTAAAATTTGAGGAAAAGAGAAAACATTCATTTATTTTAGCTGATAGTGTGAAACCCTCTGCAGCCAAAGGTGTAAAACTATGTGCTAAATAACCTCTAGTATGTTTTAATTTCCCTTTTTAAATCAAAAAAAAAAAAAAACCCAAAAAAACCCAAAAAACCTGGACATAATCGAATACACATTTGGAAATAAGAACAAAATTTCCTTGAGTCCATTTTTAAGGCCTTGCATAATAATTTTGGTCATTCTCCAATACTTATTAATTATAATAATAGAAGGATTGAGGTAAGGCAGAAAAAGCTGAAATCAATGCTGAAAGCAACTCCTTAGTTGTCCCCTAAAATTTTCAACTGCAGATAAAACAACTTAGAAATAACCTCAGAAGTCTTCATCCATTCTTAGAAATTTATTAAATTAAACTGGATTATAGGAGATACACATTTTTCTTTGCTGCAAATTGCAAAATCACGATACAGAATGCAGCTGAAAATCTGGGAATTAAGATGTTCAAAACAGAAATGCAAGTGTGAAATGACAAGTCGCACGTTCACATAAAAATTTAAAGCAGTGAAAAACACACATTTGTGTTTCCTTTTGATATAATCATTGTATAAAAAGCTGCAGGGTTAATTAAAGCCCTTGATCTTAAAAAAGTTATCCTTAATTTTTCAATCTGATAGAAAATATTCCTTTAGTTTAGTAAGAAGAACATGACATTATTTCTATGTGGATTTTCTGAGGAGTTCAGGACATATTTGAGCCTGTGAACTCAGCTACAAAAAAATAGACAAAAAACCCCCAAAATAGCCCCAAACACATTAAAAAATACAAAGTAAAAAAACCTAAAAATCCCACCAAAATACAGCCAAAACCCCACCAAATAAACAAATTAAAAAATACCCCCACAAAACATTAAGACTTTAAAATTTTCAGTCTATCTTCCATTTCTGCACCTAAAATACCTCCCACCTCTGGCAGCCAATAATTTGGTCATGCTTTTTTTTTTTTTAATTAAGAAATCAGCAATTTATTTACGGTGTGAAGCTGCAGAGACACAAACATAAAGATGCAAAAACTGAAGCCCAGTTAAGAAATCCCATTCTTTAAAGTTCCAGTCCAAGGCACAGCGACAGGGATAGTTTTTGGTATTAGTCAATTCAGTAATCAGGCGAGAGAAAGCAGCAACGTGAACTTTACCGTGCGCCCTAAAAGCCCAAATCCAAATACCCAAGGCAAATATTGCCAGGCTGCTTGTCCATTAAAAAAAAATTAATTGGAATGAAATTTTGATACAACTCTGTGCAGAATAAGAACTTCTGCATATTTGGCAGGCAGCCCACTTGTGTATGCAATGCATAAAAACTGTAAGAATGGATTCTATACTGACTACGGGGTGCTTACTTTCCTTCAACGATAATTGTCTTAATGCCTGTTTTAATCAGTATTAACTACTAGCAATAACATGCTTTTAATTATGTTTTAAACGAGTCCTTTATTGGGCTGTTTTGGGAAGCAAATTAGTCAAAAGGAGCTGTTAATCAAAAACGTGTTACTGGCACAAAATAAATGTTCATTTAAGGAGCCATTTGAAATAAACCTGGCTCATTGACTCTGACAACCTACAAGGACACTGGGGCCTCCCGAGGATAACTCCTTCAGCTCTCTCTGAGCTACGCCTTGCTGCTCAGAAGTTATAAGTAGAAGCATTAAGCAGTTTAGGTCATTCATCAGCTAACTTTTACTACTGTACTCAAGAAAATGAGCCTCCTAGGAACTTCACAGCAGATCTATTCCTTCATTAGCCGAGTAATATTGAGAGAGATGTTCCTGTCATTATGAAGGGAGAAATCTATTGCAGGGAATTTTGCTGGTGTCCCCTTTGTCTGTGAGCTGTCTTTGTAGATTCCAAGGTATTTAGGCCGAAAAAGTGCCATAATTATCTGTGAACATTATTCGTATGTGTTCATTCCCCTCTGCTGAGTGATGTCCGTGCCCGAAAATTCAGCCACACAAGGTGATACTTTCCACCTAACACAGAGGTGTCACTTGATGCCAGGCCATAATGTCACCCTCACAGCACAACTTTAAACAGAAATTTCATTGAATCTCTTCCATTGCCAGCTCTGAAAACTTAATTTTGCTGTTGCCATTTAATTTGAGGCACTTCTGCTTTAAACAAACTGAGGAGAGTTTGAGTTAGAGCAACAGCCAAGAGTCTGGGTTTAAAGTCCACAGATCGTGGGTCTTTGGCTGAAGCTTTGACTTGTAAATTTTAAGGCAACCTTGCTTCATGACAAAAAAAACTATAATAATTTAAAACCTGATCTGATTTTACTCACTTGGCAGGTCTTAGTTAACTCCTTCAAAGGCAACTTTCATCTCCAACACCTGTATCTTAAACTAAAAACTCACTGAGATACCATTCCCCCACCCTGCCTATGACACAGAGTGCTGAAGCAATATAAAATGAGTTATTATAATTTTAAAAATGGGTTTTCCTCTATCAGCAACCCCTTCAGGATTGTTCTGGAGCGAGCTCTTACTGGGGAGGCAGGTGGTTAATTAAGCATCAGTTCACAGTGTGTCCTTAAGAGGCTGAGCCTGGGGGTAGGAATGAACTTGTGCGAGAGAAGCGATTGCTGGATTAACACCCCCACCAAACAACCCCAAAACCTGGGCAAAGGTGTCAAAAATCATACACACCGAAAGCTCAGGGAGTGCTGCATATCCTTGTTTGGCTTTCAAAAGCCCCCTGTCACCCACTAAATCCAAAGTCCAACGTTATCACAGGAACAATGACAATATCAGCTTCCACAGTCCCATCCCAAAGATAACTGGGGACAGCAGCAGGGCAGGTCCCAGGGGTGCTGTGACACACATTTTAAATGGCCTTCTGACAAGGGTTTGCAGCATAAACCACCACCCTTCCTGCCAGCCCAGCCATACCTACAACACCCTCAACCTGGATAATTCTCTGCTTATCCAAGCCAGAAATTCCAGGGACGACTCCCAGCTCCACACCAGCACATCAGCTTGGGAAGCAGCAGGAGGGGGCAAAGAGAGGAAGAGGTGCAAAAACCTGGTGGGCAGCAAATTACTGGGATGGAGGTACCTTCTCCTCTTGTTTATTTTTTTATTTTGCCAGAGAAAACCCCATCTGGCAAGTCCAAGTGTGCCAGAAACCATGAGCAACACAGCAAACCCAAGCTGCAGACAGACCTGGGGGAACTTCCAAAGCAGTAGGAAAAAAAAATTAAATTGGCAAGTCCTGCACCATAATTGCAATTTTTGACTCTGTGTCCTGGGGTGGGGTGATGATGAAAGGTGAGTTTTTGTATCTGACTGATTGTGATTCCTTCTTCATTAGCAGCATTCCAGGACATGTTTGAGATAGCCTTATGGTCTGATAAACACATCTTGATTTTATTGACTTATCTTTAATGCTTTCAGTATGTATCTAAAGGAACAAAATGTCCTTTAAACACTCAAATTGAGGGCTTTAATGTGCTTGAAAAAAATGAAATAAAAATTTTACTAAGGACAGCACAGTAAAACACCTTGAGACAATTACTCTTAATGAAATACAAAGATTACCAATAGCTACTGACACCTTCCATTACAAAAGCCATTATAAATCCTCTGTCTCATGGAGAAACTTTCCCCACTTTTTGAAGATTTTAACCAGACCATAATTGCAAACCTGATTTTTATTTTATTGCCTTCAAAGCTGATTGCACTTCTTGATGGACTTCATCATGCTCCAAAAATAGCATAAATGCTTTCCAAGATGTGGGTTTAAGAAAGTTATTGGGACTGGCAACTTCTTTTTCAAATTATCATTCATGGATCTATTTTCAACACCCTCTTTCTCAGCCCATTAAGTGTATTTCTGCAGCCTTCATCCGCAAGCCACAGTAAAAGGTTCTGTCTGACCCTGCTCCAGAGAAGTGATACTCTCCTGCTTCCAGTTAGCAGCAAAACCACAAACGTGGTTTTGATTTCTTCTTTAAGTTTCTGGAAATGCAGAAATGTGGTCTTTTCAGTATACTGTAATTGCTGCTCTTTTATTTATTTTTTTTTTCTTCATCTTCTTCCTCACACGCAATTATTCCAGTCAATACTCCCTGTATTTTGGTGGGTTTGGGCTTTTGTGTTTCTTGATGCAGAATGTCCTTTGGGGATCCAGTTCCTGCATTTTGATTTTTTGTATTAAAAATGAACAGGGAGTAAGAAGATAACTCTCTTGGACCTGGTGAGAACCTGCAGAGATTTATGCTCTAAGCATAAATCCTCTGTCTGTAACTACAAGATGACATCTTAAAGTTACAAAATCTAAAACAAGTCATCAATTCATTTTCTTGGCCCCCACAACAGAAAACAAAATTCTAACTAGGTTTTGCTTAGAAACCTGGCAGAAGCTGAGATCCAGAGTCAGGAGATGACTGATTTAACAACCAAAAATAATAATCTGGAAGTCAAAAGAAGATTTGAGTATTTCAGTCCAACACTTAAAAACCCCGAGCATGAACACAAAATCAAGGACGTGAAGTGACGAGAGCCAGCCCTGTCCTTCCCTCACCTTCTTTCAGCACTAAGTTCACCAAGTAAACTCTGAATTGCTAAGGAAAGATAATGCTCAAATCCAAGCAACCAGGACAGGTGGCACCGAATAAGGATGCAAAAAAAGCCATTACAATATATAAGATTTTAATCTCTTATTTATGATTCTTCCATAAAGTTTATTATAAGTCATTATATACATCTCCAAGTATCTCATCACAAAATGACATTTACAATGTAACCATAGCAAAATAATTCTGCACAGAACAATTTGCAAAATATCACATCAAAGGTAATGTGGGAGTACAACATAATTGTAGCAATTTCACCATATTAATACTATACTGCTCATACTTTGGGCCCCCAAGCGAAATAACTTTACAGACAGAATAGGTAGGCAAAAATACTTCTCTCTGTTTATATCCTTTTATCTCAGATCTGCAAGGAGCAGAGTGTGAAATACACAAAGTACATTCAACATGGCTAATAGGTCACACTACTTCTTCCAGTGAAATCCAGGGATTTTTGGCACAGAATTACGTAAGTGGTCCAAATCCTGCTGTACATCTAAAAATCAACTTATCAGAAAAAAAAAAAAAAAAAATCTAAATACAAATACCTCTAAAAGCACCATTGGGAGAAAAAAAAAATGATTACTGAAATGTCTCTTATTCCTATTCCATCCTAACAAATCCTTCAGCGCCATGAGAGAGACTGAAAGCAGCCCTGAAAATAATTTATTTAATGACGGGATGAAAAAAGAGAGTGAGGGGAAGATAAAAATAGCTCCGGACCAAATTTGCACGAAGCATAACATGAAAGTTTTCTCAGAGACTCGCAGAGCTTTCGGAGTTGGGCTGTTGCAGGGACATTCATCTAACCAAATATGAGGCCCTATGGGAACTCTGAGGAGATTAAAAAGAAATAATGAAGGCATAATTGTGGGTTAGCTGGGAATAGTTCTTTCTCCTCCTCAGCATATGGAGAAGTGTGTCAGTCAGATGGTGCACACTGGAAGGTATAATACCTAAGGGGTTTGAGCGGCTGATGCTTCTTTATCTCTTTGTTTTGCTTTCAAATTTCTTTTTTCATCTGTTATTTTAAGAGATACCAGGGCTCAAGGTATTCTCTGTGGGTTTGTCTTGTTTCTTTTT
>VXAD01005927.1:662657-790242 GCA_013399195.1 Dicrurus megarhynchus | reverse complement strand
TTTTTCTGTGGGTTTTTCTTTTTTTTTTTTTTTTTTTTTTTTTGTCTTCCTCAGGGTGGGAAGTCAGAGAGCCACGTTCATTTATGCATTGAAAATTATTTCCTATCCTTGCAGGTGGAGCATACCTGCTCAAACAGATCAGAATTATAAAGCTGAGTATCTAGAACAATTTTTAAAGGGAATTTTTTAAAGGATTTTTTAAAACAACCAACCCAACACTGTAGATCAGCACTTTTGATAGCATTTTTTCATTTGCTTTAACATCTATTAGTTCTATGGGCTTAGATGGACATAAATGGCTCCTACTTTATTTAAACTCTTTCAAGTCTCCTTTTTTCCAGCTGAAAAAACAGCTCCATCAGAGAATGTGGATGGAGAGAATAAACTGATTTTAATGCCATCAGAACCAAACCTCAATATTCATGCAGGCAGAGCTGGCAGCAGTTTGTCTTCAAACGAGCTCAGATTGCAACACTGAACATATGCACCCAGGTGAAAATTAGTATTATCAGTCTGGTTTTTATAAAATGCAGATTAAGTTTCGGCCTACACCTGATATGTTAAGCTCAGCCCAGATAAAAACCTCCTGAACACGAAACACCAGTGCCTACATATCACCTTTTTCACTCCCAGCACAGCGAAACGCCCCTGTCTGTGAAACCCTCAGCTAATGCAAAAGACAGGTTTAGGTCCCAATGCAAATGCAGAAACGTAAAGCAGAGTGACAACATCTTAAGGCAAATTGGTTTGGAGCTACTTTGTGTCCCCTCGTGTTCCTCTCCTTTCTCCACAGGGATCAAAGCCGGCTGCTCCTGCTCTTAAGAGACAGGGAACCTCCTACACCTCCTCACGTCAGCCAGCATCTCCTCCCGCCCGTGCTGCTGGAATCCAGCAGCTCCTCAGCCTCAGGGACAATAATCTGCATTTTGGAACCAGTTTTTAGCCCTCTCACTGCACAAATTACCAGAAATTACTTGCTCAGTTTCCCTGAGTAGTGCCTTGAGAATGTGGCTGTTATTAAGGAATACAAACATTAAAAGCAGAGCCGACTCACCAAATTTTCTAGATTTAAAAAGGCCGAGCAAACAACCCACTCTTCAACCCAGAATATGCAAAGCATAAGTGATCTCTCGATATTTCAGAAAGAAATTGTAGGATCTGCCTCAAATCAGGCCAAATGCAACATAAAAACAGGTCACTATCTCCAGGTTGACTGCTCCAAACCCCAGGCATGAAGAGAAATAATTCACCAGCACATCACCACCTTGTTGCCACTCAGATAAGTGTTGAGAGAAAGGAAGATCACTTGGGAAAATCAAACAATGTAGAGAAAAGGTTTAGGTTGAGGATATTTATGTGAATTTTGAAGTAAGTTCCAAGTATGAGTACACAAGAAATTTTGCAGAGCTTGGAGAAAGAAGCTCAGGGAGTTGTATGGATTGAGGTGGTGGATGGGACGTGGATTCAGAGGGATTCTGGGATTAATTCATTGGCAGACTCATAACTGGCTCCTTTTGTGGACACAGCCATGGAGTGAGGCTACAGAGAACATGGAATTTACCCAGTTTGGAAGGAATGGGGTTTCATCTTGCCCAGGGCTGGGAGGCTGATGTTTGACCCCACTTTCATGTTGAACAGGCATTTAGCCCAAATCATAACCCGGGCCGTCGTTAGCAGAGCTTCCAAAAATATATTGGAGCCCACTTATGAAAATTAAGCAGAGCAACAAAATTATTAATAATTGCTAGGAAAAAAAAAAAAAGGCAGGAAGTAGTGGAGATTAAAAGAAGATGATGTATTAGACTGGAAAGAGCGAGTCTCCAGAAATTATCCTCATTTTTTTTTAAGTTGAAATGGGTGAAAGTATTTTACAAAAGTTGTTTTTAATGAGACATTTTCTCTACATCATATCAGGACAGAACTGTGAACTTTTTTTAATGGAATTACTTGACAAACTGATCAGTGCCATATCACTGCCTCCAGACACAGTTCTTTTAATGATGTCCAAACTACTTAACTATTAAAATGAAATTGTGAGCCAGCACAGTAGGAAGTAGATTGAGCAAGCTGAAGATCAAAGAAGATACCATCACAGTGGCCTTTGTGTGCTCACTGTAGGTTTGCTCTGACTGAAGGGTAAAGTAGTGGTGAATTGAATTAGATTGGGTTGGTTCTGTACCAGAGCACTGAAGGCAACATAAAAGAAGGGTCAAATAAAATAGCACGAGCCTACCTTACCCTGCACAAGATTAAAACTGAGTCTGTAATGCCACGAGCCATTTTATCACTTCGTGTAAACAGTGCTGGTGTGCTGGGAACACAAACCTCAGCAATTTATTTATTTATTGCTTCGTTCTCTACATTATTTACACACACTTTACTCACAGGTAAATGAAATCACAGAATAGTTTGGGTGGGAAGGACCTTAAAGCTCATCCAGACTCACCCCCTGCCACTTTCCACTATCCCAGGTTGCTCCAAGCCCCATCCAACCTGGCCTTGGACACTTCCAGGGATGGGGTTTAATGCCTATCATGAGATTTTTCTAAAAGAAAAATTAAGTAAAGAAAAAGATGCTACAAGATTCCCTCATTTCCAAATGAAATCTGTAACGAAATGCACAAAGTAGACACAGAGCTATAAAGTTTTCCCAGACACTTGGATACTGAAAAGGAACTCTAAAGGATAACGTCCTCCCCTCTGCTCCTATTTCCTCCTGACCTTCACAGCACAGATTTTTGGTACAAAATAAAGTTAAATCAATGAATTAAGAAATAAACTCTTTTGGAAACATTAGAGATGCCTTGAGCACTGCCCTACCTTGAAGAGCTTGACTCACCTGATACTGGCAGTGAGATTAAATCCCACGACCTGCACAGCATCTCTACACATCCCTAATCTTGGGAAAGTCAAGCATAAAATGCAATCCAATGGGTAACAACACAAGAAACCCTCAAAAGTTCATTAAAAAGACCTGGGTTTAAGGATTTTGTACTTGCACCTCTTAAAACAATGCCAAACCCATTTATTTCTTGTTCCAGGTTTTTGCTCTTTGACTTACTTCAAACTTGCACTATTAGGACTCTTTTCAGCTGCCTTTAGACTCTCGTTTTTAACAATCTCAGGCTGAAACAGTGAGCAGACTGCAGGAGAGACCATCAACATTTCAAGACAAAAGTGATTTATTATTTACCTTTGCACTTTATTCCACAGCCACTCCTTTTCCAGGAGCAGTACGGACACACAAGCACACAGAGCTCGCGCTGCAACCCTAAAATTTATTTAAATGAAATGTAAATAAATTTTAAATATTAGCAAGAAGCTACAGGTGCTCGGGGAGAAGTTATTTGTGTTTTATGGGATTCATTTTCTGCACAGTATGTGGAAAGAATTAGCTGCAAAACTTTCTGTTATTACCCAGAGAAGTTGCCTGTTTAATTCTCCTTGTGTTGTTTAGAAGATTTACCTCTCTGTGCTGTTTTAATATTTAAAATATCAGAGTTTGAGTTTGGGCAGGGGAGCAGGGAAGGGAAGAGGGTTTTGGGCTGGTTTGGGTGTTTTAGATGTATCCAGGGGGTGTTCCAGGGGTTTTGAGGGTCTGTCCATCCCTGCCAGGATCCCACCTTGCAGATGGTGAGCCTTGGCAGGTCCTTTCAGCCTAAATACATTCCTATTCTGAGTATTTGTGCTAAATTCCATGGAAAATCCTCATTCTGAATCAAACAAGACTGAAAAAATCGTCTGCCACCATCCCTCCATCACAACTCAAACCACTGCCACAAAGAACTTGCCACAAGAGGAGATAAATTTAAATACGACATAGTAGCTAAAGAGAAACTACTGATACAGGAACCATTAATTTTCCTTAAGAGAAGGAAACAGCAAATTAGTCCCTGAAATAGAACAGCCACAGAACAAAACCTGCCCAGGAGCTCTCTCCTTATGTGACTTTCTCAAATTTTTTTGTCTTGGGTGCTTAATTTTGGCATTTTGCTTCTCTGAAGCTGAGGAGAAGGGCTCGTTTTGGAGCCCTGATGAATCACTAGGTTAGATCTCCAATAACAACTGTGATCTGAGATAACACAAGGCGTGCATCAAGGAATCCTTGGATCTTCAGTGAAGGAACAGAGCCCCAAGGCACACACAATTTCACTAAAGTTTCTGTGTTCTCAGCCACTCCATAATTACACACAGAGAATTTTAATCTGCATTTTTGCAGAAGTTTAAAAAAAAAAAAAAGGGCATCACACCAAACTTTTTTCTCCCCCACAGACATTGCAAACTTTATGTCACATCATGAATTAAAATGGTTTCATTAACAAGGATTAATTGAACACCAGTTTCCTTGGCCAAGTGGGTTACGTTCTGAGTTTCAGTACCACAAGAAGAAATCAAGCAGCAGATTTGGGTGGGATCCTCTAAAGAAGAAAACTCTGCAGCTTTGAACTCAGGGAACTGAAACTTCATTAGCATCGGATTTCACCTGCTAAAAATCCAGCAATTCCAATTTCAGGAACATTTCCACACTCCTCTGAAGTTTATTATCTCTTTTTCCCTAACTCTATCACGTCATACACACTCTACATATCTTCTCCTAAAGTTTAAATCTTACTTTTCCACATAAATCTTATCCGGAATTCTTTGATTTTTGTGGCAATATAAGAAGAAAAAAAAAAAGAAAAAATATGCTGGGTTTAGACTAACTTTTCATTTGCCTTTTGGTATTTGCATATGCATACTTGTATGTCAATGAACAGTGACATTTCTCTGGTTTAAATTAACTTTGGTGGCCTTGTCACAAAATCCTGATCTTCTCAGTAGCACAAGATGGAGAAACAAGGAGGAAGCAAAACCCAAGATTAAACTTAAAAAGATTTAAAGATTACAAAAGGCAGTTTTCCACTCCCTAACCTGATCCCATCATGCAGGTGATGGGCTTTTTGATGAGATAGGCACTTTTGTAACTTGCAGAGTATTAAAAATATTATCACAGCTCAAGACATCTTAGTAGGCATCACGACAACATAAATAAAACATTAATTATGCTGATAATAAGATTTTAACTACTATTAGAAGCCTGGTAATTTGCTGATGGTAGAAAGTACTCAGGAGGTATTTCAGTCTACAAGGGGAAAGTGAACTGAAAAAAACCCCAAACCTTGTTCAATTTTAATTTGTGCTCACTGGAGTTGTGGCACGAGGTATATTTTTACTTTAACCTCCTTCAGCATAAGCACCTCAGCAAAGTGTCCTCACCAGACATGAAATATTTCTCCTTCCCAAGTCTTTCATTGTATTTATTAACACCCCAAATCAAAGCCCAAAGATAACATTTGCCAAAACCCTTAACTTCATAAAAACAGAACCATGTTTTCACTCCAGACCACACCAGGTTAAAGGAGATCTTAATGCTCCCATTTTCTCATCTTAACTTCAGAAATAAATTCTTTTGCAGGACAATACACCTTGAATTTCCTTCACTACAACCATTTCTTAGTTCACAGGTATCTTCCAAGAGTGAAAGGTTTCAGTCTGGAATTACCCAGACAACCTTAAAAACCCTTTTGTATGAAGATGAGGTGAAGAGCAATGCGCAAAATCAAGGGAAAAGCATTTTCCTTGTGGGCATTTTCAAAAGATCCTCCATTTATATTAAAAAAAAAAACCCAAACCAACAAACCAAAACACAACTTTTGAGGTAAAACAGAGTCCTCGAGAAATAAACCAGATTATAAAAATTATGAGAGTGCTTCTTTCTTCCTCTCCTTTTTCTGAGTGAAGCCAAATTCCCCACGTTTATCCAAAGCCACCCCTTAGCACCAGACTTACCAAGGACACCAGGACACGTCCTTGCAGAGGAGGCACCTGCCTGGGGTGGTGGCAGGTCTGGAGAGCAGCAAGGACACCACAGACCCCAGAAAATGACTTTGCAGAAGGGGTCCCTGAGCCTGGATGCTCAATTAGCAAAAACACCTGAAGGCACAACGTTAATGGGTTGTATTAAACAAAGCAAAGAGTGGCTAAAGGCTCCCTTGCCTTGGGAAACTCCTCAATCTCTCTTTTAAGGAGAAAAACCTGGAAAAACTTTTCCCACCTGTATGTCAGCTGCAATTTCTGTCTCCAAAATTCCCTGCATGGCTGAAATACCTTAGTCAGCTTCACCTAAAAGCATTTACCTCCATCCCCAGCAGCTGAGGGAAAACACAACAACCTGGGGAAAACCACCTGCCCTTCCTAAACTCCAGGGCAGGAGTTTAGTGCTTTTCCTTCCTGAAAAGTGCTGTGTGGGATGTTGCTCAACATCTTCTGGAATTTGAGAGTGCAGCCCCCCAAGTCAGGGTTTTAATCCTCCACCCTCCCTGTCTGGCACACAAACTGCACGTGGTCACATCTTATTGTTTCAAGGATAAAGATTGTTCAAGGCATCTGACACTACATTTAAATTATTCATCCCCGGCTATTATTTATTCATCAGTTTGAGTTATCTTGCTTTGCTGGAGTACCTGGTTTTTATTGCTCACAGGAAAAAAAAAAAAAAACAACACAACAACGTGCCATTTTCTTTGTTTTAATTGAGATTTTGTGACTTTTTCAAGCAGCTGATTGGGTGGCACTGATAACACCCTGTGCTAGGTGTTGCCAAGTTTTGAATAAGTGTCTTTTTGGAGTATTGGAAGGTGCTGCCAAGTCCTGCACTCGATTTTCAGTGACCTGGCCAAGCTCTGAATTTCTGGGTGGCAACAGGGGACTCTGGGAGACTCTTCTGAGGGCCACAGATTATATTTGGTGTTGTACATGAGGGGTTTGATCTCTGATGGGAGTGATATTTGGGAATGTGAGGGATGTGTCTCACCCAAACTGCCACCAGAGTACCAGTAATTAAAAACCTTTAGTGTGGAAGTGCAGCAGGGAGCAGCCTCACCCCCCGTCTGTTGCTGTATAAAGCAAACACTGAATATCTTTTAGATCTTCAGACAGTATTTTTTATCTCTAGGCACAGCCAGCCAGCAAAACCTGGGCTGAAAGTGCCATAAAGTTGTGTTTGGGTGTGCACAAAGCTGGGAGAGACAAAACTTCACAGGTTTTGAGTCTCATGCTCTGGAATAAAAGCGTATTTTTGGACCTACTGTTCTTTTGTTACGGTTTCTCTACTCTGTGATTGAACACCACTTCTGGTATTTAAAATGGTGACTTCCCCAGCCATGAATGGAAATATTTCTGACCAGAACTGCCGTAAGGTGAAAATGACAATCCCTTTTTTTTTTTTTTTTTTTTTTTTTGTGTTTGAAGTGAAAGCACAAAGGAAAATCCCAACATTTCTTCAAAGCACAAAAACATTGACATTTTCATGATGAACATAGAATCATTTGGGTTAGAAAATTCCTGTAAGAGCTTCAAATCCAACCCCCAGCACTGCCAAGGCCACCACTGATCCGTGTTTCCAAGTGCCACATCCACATGGCTTTTAAACCCCTCCTGGAATGGGGACTCCACCACTTCCCTGGTCATCTCTTTTGTGTCTGACAATGCTTTCAGTGAAGAATTTTTTCCTAATATCTGATCTAAACCTTCCTAAAACTCCTTCTAGGAGTGCAGAGTTAAAACTGAGACTTTCCTATTTATGGAGGTAATACATAGGCTCTGACACCTTCCTGCAGTGAAACCCCGCAATACCCCAAAATATATTTAAGAGAAAACTTAAACTACAACAGAAATGATCCCACTTCCCAATTTTGCAGACACCACACTAACAAAGCCCCTGCTTGCCACGGTGGTTTTTGCACCACATGACTTCACAGCAACGTTTTCAACATCAAAAAAAAAAAAAAAGGTCTGCAAGGCTTAACTCACCAGTTCAGACATTTCTCTTGCAGTTAAATGTTGGCTTGTGATGAAGGCTTCAGTCTGGGAACAATCTTTACCCACTTGAAGGGGGAAAAATCCCAACATCTAACTCCTAGGCACTGCTGTTATGGTGGTATAAATTGCATTTTATCAGTTTCAGCTGGTTTTTCCCTGGCCTGTACATAAAAATCTGTTTTTAAGCTGAAGTCCTTCAAGGTTTACTAACCAAATTTTGCTATCAGTTACACATGCAGCCCTATTAATGCTAATGAGCTGCTCGAATTCAAGCAAGGGTAGAATTTGATCTTTCCCCTATTATGTTGTAGGCTGTCTAGGTATTTGTCTGCTTTAACTTAAAATCTATTTAGCGACTTCTCCTCTATAATGAGGAAGTCTTGTAAAACCCTTTCACAAAATGCCAAGGGTACAACACCAGCAGGTCAGAACTGCATCTCCTCTCTGCCAATGACCACTGCTGGGTGTTTCCTAGAGAGAACCCGGAGCCTTGAAATGAGCTATTATAGAATAGTTTGCCCAGAGAAAAATAGTCTTGACCTGCCTCTCTCCTGGCTTGTGCTCTGAACCATGAGTTTCCCACTCTTTACGGACTTTTTAAAACCAGGTTCCTGTAATCAGGTCTGTGAATGACAGTCCAATTTTGCAGCTACAGAGGGGCCTGTGCAGTGTGTGCACAACAGCTTCCATTAATACCCAATTACTCGATGTATTTACAAGCCATTTACTTTGTTAAGATTGCAATTCATTCTGCAGCGGCTCCAAAGCAAAGCCTCCTCTTCGGATCAGCTCACATTACAACCCTGGCCACAGGTTCTTAATAATTTCTAATTTAAGAAAAATTAACACTTAATTACAATGAGTTTGAACTCGAGAAGGACTGCAGCAATTAGACCCTTTCTCTTTTCCCTTTCTGCCTGTCTCTGCCCTTCTCTCACCCACAGGCTGCAAAAAGAACATCAAAACTAAAAAACCCACTGTTTTGTCTTTAAGACCTGTGGCCAGTTTTAACTTTGTACCCTGATACTTGTAATGATGCAGCATTTGTTTGTCTGACCACTTCTTTCCAGGCCTTTCCTTATTCAGTTCACAGCAAACATTTGCTCTGTGTATTCAGGTGAGAGAAAAAAAAGGTCAAATAAAAAGAATTACCTGTGTAAATTTATAATCCATAGAACTGTATATGAATTTCTGTAACTGTATATAAATGTATTTATTATTTCTGGTATCTATCAGCCTCAGTGCACAAGCTGGATGGTACATAAGGAATTCAGAAGGAAAATGCATCATCCCTACCACACATTCTGGTGGGATGTGAAGTTACCTAACCCAAACTACACCCAGTAAGCTGTTATTTCTGGGTCCCTGATTTTCTGGATAGCAAGGACGAGCTCCTTCCCACAGCAGCTCAATCCAGGGATGTGTGCTCCAGACAGGGACTCGGGATCTGTGTGTGTCCTACCTGGAGCCCTGGCGGAGCTGGGCTTGGCTGACATTCCCGTGCTGTGGCTCCTGATCTGTTAGCACAGCAATCACTCTCCTCACCAGGAGGTAGTGACAACGAACCACCACTCCTAAAGCACTCAGATGTTTCACAGACAGCAAATGAAGCAAATTAGGGAGGACAATTTCAGAGCATCAGGTCTGAGGGGCGTGCGAGACGCCGGCGCTCAGCTCTGGGTTGAGCCGTGTGGGTGATGTACCAGAGAATCGTGGAATGTCTCGAGCTCAAAGGGACCCACAGGGGTCATAGGAGTCCGCCCCCTGGCCCTGCACAGGACAACCCCAAGAATCCCACCCTGTGCCTGAGATCCTTCTCCAAAAGCCTCTTGAACTCGGCTGAAGAGCTCCTGCTCGGATCTGAGCGAAGACATGGCAAGGTTGTGTGATTTCAGCCTGTGGCATAAAGCAGAAGCAGAAAATGCAAAATCTTCTTGAAATACTTAAGGAGTAGCTGACTTTCCAACCTGTTTTCAATGTAAGATTCAGTTTAACAAACGGGATCAGTGGCACACAAGGGGTTCCAGGACAAGCAGGATTTGTGGAGCACGGTTTCCTCCTCTCTCCAGCATGGATTCCTCACTCTGTCACAGCTGAGCTGAGGATGCAGCTTTTTCCTCACTAATTTGGGTCTGTCCCATTCACCCAACTGCCCACTTTCATTACATTTGGAGGGAATTAATAGCATTATGATCCTTATTCTCAGTGGTTAAAGTTGCCCAACAATTGTGTGCAAACACAGATACACTCTACAATTACATACTTCTGGTTTCCTTAAGAATGGATTTGCAAATCCTGGATGTGTGGAGATCTTGTAAGTCTTCTGCAAAAGGGTGCAAAGTGGTGAAAAATACGGGAAAATTGTACTGCAGGCATTAAGTGATGGATGAACACCCCACCATGCTGAAAACAATCAAAAGAAATTAAAGAGATGGGTGAGAAGAGCACTGAAGCTGGATGGGCTGGTGGGAATTGAAACGCTCTGGAAATAGGGTGAAAAAAACCAGATAAATATTTAAATGGCCTCTGAATCCACAGGTAGTGCAAGCTAGGGTAAAAGGGAAAAAAGGTATTAAAGTCACTCAATTCAAGAAGTGATGTGAAGAATTTCATTTGTGTAAGAGATTTCAGTTAGGAAAGACAAGGAGCACAAATATGAAGCTACTGCATAAAACCAGAATTTGGGTGATTTAGGCACTCCATATAAATATGGAAACAGAATTGATAGCTTAAAATTTTGAAAGAATAAGTAGGGAGAATTTAAAGAAAACGCCACAAAGTGAGTAGGAATTCCACCTCAATGGAGAATCGCAGATTTAATTAACCCTCCACAAAACAACTGGAAATTATCACCTGAGCATCAGCCCTGAAATGAGGCACCTGCTGTGTATCAAAAATGCTGCAGGTGAAGAAATCTGAGAATACGAGGTTTAAGAAGCTCAGATTCTACCAGAAAAACAGCAAAATGGACCTGCTGTGGGTGCTATACCATGGATGTTAAAAATGGGCTGCACTGCTTAACACTACGAAAACTGGGAAAGCATTTTGGATAAAGAGGACAAACCAGCATTTTCCTTTTAAAAGAATTCTTCACTGGCCACTTCCAAATAGGAAAGTGGTGCAAAGGAAAGCTGAATTGGGTCAGAGAGCTGACACTTCATCCAGCTGCCTGCTCCTGCCATCCAGGAGAGGTTCTGTCTTCCTGGAGAAACAGAAAGCAAATTTTAACACCTTGAGAGTTCAAACGCTGTGTTAGAGATTGAGCTTTGAGAAGATATGACAGTAAAACGAAATCATCCATAAATGGTAGGGGTGGGTGCCAATTCTTTAGAGCTCTCTGGTCAAACCTGCATAATTTATGCATCTTGAGGGTACTAAACCTGAGCTTCTACATGCCAAAAAAAAGAAGGAAACTTGGCTTCAGTCTATGGGCATAAACACTGCCATGTCTTCATTTCTTGGAAATAAACTTTGGAAGCCACTAACAAAAGGAGTTTGTCAAACAAGCCCTACAGTAACTTTATTTTTCAGTTTACAAATATGCGAGAGGTGAACTCAACCCAAATCTGAGAAAATCCTTGATGAGGGCAAGCAAACTCTCCAGAGCCTCTGGGAAAAGCAAATGAAGGAAAGTTCAGAGTTAGATTCTGTACATCTCTCTGTGTATATATACATGTCACAGATATAAACACAGACTAAAAGAATTTATTCAATGCCTGGCAAGAGAAGCTTGAGCTTTACTGTATTTCGCTATAAAAGCTTAAAAAAACTTCCTGGTTGCCATTTCCCCAGAGCAAACAGGGAAATGCCTCCTGTGCATCATTCAGGTGGTGGACAGGGATTTCCTGGTGATGGTCAGAGCCCAAGAACCTGGATTAGGATTTATGATCGAGTCCAACCATCCCCCAGCACTGCCAAGGCCACCACTGCCCCACGTCCCCAGGTGCCACATCCACAGAGCTTTGAAATCCCTCCAGAAACAGGGACTCCACCCCTGCCCTGGGCAGCTGTGCCAGGGCTGGACGTGCAAAAATAGTGGCAGAAGAGTAAAAATCTGTCAGGGGTGAATGTGGACACCCTGGCCACTATTGATGCCAAGCTCCTGTGTCTCCGTGCTGCTGGGAATTGTCTGTCCGTGGAAATGCCCAACTTTACCAGCAGAAGTTGTCACACCATCAGATGCTCCTCACATTTATATTCATTTTAGCAAATCCAGGATTGGCCACAGACTCCTTACATTGTTTTATGATTTACCAGAATCTGCTTTAGTCTGAGAGACCTAATTCTTCCCTTACACACATCATGTATCCTTCTGGCAGCACAATTTACATCTTAAACCGGAATAATTTTGCATGCTTTTATTTTAGCATTCTGACAACTTAAGGAAAATAAAAATAAAAAAAAAAAAGCTTTAATTCTGTGGAGTAAATTATCACCAACCTTGGAAAAAATGTCCAGGAAGTTATTAATGCTCTTTTTATGCATAGTTGTCTGTACAGTTTTGGTGTCTCTGCCCTCTCAGCTTTATGTGGTGATACATTAACAGAAGTGTCACAGAGCATATGAAATTCAAACCAGCATCGTGAGGTTTACAGGACCATTTAACACATGGCATGGAATTCAGTGTTTTCCCAAGGGAATCATGCAACCTTTGTTTACTCTTGGACTTTCTTCCCCAGACCAGCTCCTAATCTTTCTGTACTCCAAGAACGTGGCTTTTGCTGTTTGATTCATTCCCTGGACTGACACACTCAGTGCTGGAATAACCTAAAAAGCTTCAGAAGTTAAAAAAAAAGCACTCTTAAACAGGGAAAACCTGTGGTCCTGATCTTCTGTCTTGCTGACATCCCCAAAAGAGGGTCTTTATTTAAAATGAGCTCTGAACACATAAATACTGCTGGTTCTCTAAACCTTCAGTGAGGTCTTGTTTATTCCTTGTTAATACTGTCTGAGATGAACACACTGGAAGCACTTAACCAACAACAGCAACAACCTTCTGGTATATTTATGTAGAAACAAACCACTCAGCTTGTCAATATACACAAGACAGCAAATTTTCAACATTCTTGAAGGTGTTGGGGTTTGAATCATTTTAAAATAAATCCCACTTCTTCTCCCAGAAAAAAAAAAATACAGTCTTTATTATTAAACTTCTGGTGTGTTTTGTTATCATTTTAATAGTGATTATTTATATATAAACCATGTAGAAATTAAGCAGATATATTAAAAAAGAATTAATCCCATATTTTTTCTCTGGTAAGACACACCCAGTGAATATACATAGGGTGGACAAAATAAATCAAACTAGAACTGTATTTAACAGCAGAATTCGAATTCATGCTGGTGTGCTACTTCATCATATCCAGCAGCAGAAAACTCCTGGAAAGATTCTGTATTATTTAGGCACAGGAATGAGGAGAGATTCAGCTTTTAGTGGGGTCTAGATTGAGGTGAGTGCCCTTCAGTCCTGCCAGAGCCATCCTTTCCAAAAAACATAGGGGCTGTTCAGCCTGGAGGAGGGAAGAGTCTGGGGAGAGCTCAGAGCCTCTTCCAGGGCCTAAAGGGGCTCCAGGAGAGCTGGAGAGGGACTGGGGACAAGGCATGGAGGGACAGGACACAGGGAATGGCTTCCCACTGCCAGAGGGCAGGGATGGATGGGATATTGGGAAGGAATTCCTGGCTGGGAGGGTGGGGAGGGGCTGGGCTGGAATTCCCAGAGCAGCTGTGGCTGCCCCTGGATCCCTGGCAGCGCCCAAGACCAGGCTGGACGGGGTTTGGAGCAGCCTGGGACGGTGGGAGGTGTCCCTGCCCATGGCAGGGGTGGGATGGGATGGATTTTAAAGCCCCTTCCAACCCAAACCATTCCAGGATTCTGTGTTCTCTCTACCCTTGTGTTTGTATAGAGAAAAGGGCTCCAAAAGAGCAGGAAGGGAACTGAGAGGGTGATTCCCGTGTCTCCCACATCACTGCAATGCCGTTTGCACCCAGCCCAAACCCAAGGATGCCCTGCATGAAATGAGTTCTGCACCTGGGCTGCCCCCCGTGCCGGGCAGGAGAAGGCAGCAGAGAGCCCTTTCCCACAGGCTCCTCCACCCTCTGGAAGCACAGGCTCTCACAGAGCCCGCATGTGCGAAGGAAAGGCAAAAAAAGCCTTTTCTCAATGCTAGGATTTCCTCCCGATGGAAATTCTCCCCGCTGCGCCCGAGTGCAAGAGAAAGTATTTGCTGCACATCCTTCGGGTGTGAGGTCATGTGCATTGAAATCCCCCGAAATCCCCCAGAGAGGCTTTGGGAAAAAACCTCTGGGACCTTTGGAAGGTGCAACATAACCCCTGTATCAGTGCTGCTCTGCTTTGTGGGGTGCAGGGGACGAGGAATAAAGTTTTCCACTCCCTAATGCAGAGCCCGCAGGAAGATCCCTCTGGCCGTGCACACACAATGCATCCTGCCTTTTCTAATCCTTTTATTCCCGCTACGGCCAGCTCCGAAATTTCCTCAACGGCTGCAAACTTTTTAGGGTTTTATAATGGTAATCAGTGATTTTAGAGGGAATAAATCTCTCCCGGAGCCCATAGCTCCGGATAAAGCATCCCCAGGAATAAGTCAGGGAGAGCGTCGGCAGTGGAGAGTGCTACATTTCATGTGCTGCCACAGAAATGCTTTCTGGCTGAGGTCTAATATTAATCTATTTTGTCCCTGACATCCAGTAAAACTACAGTGTAGCAAATGCTTTTAAAACATACATATTCAATAGCAGAGGCAATAAAGTATTCGGGACTGTTGGTATGAAGAAGGTTCACACGCACACAAATATCTTTGAAACTCCAGTTAATCAAGGTGTCAAAGTAACTAAAGCAGTTTTACAGATTTTATTGAAAATAAATCACTTTATTATATACTGAAATATATATTATTGTTTCCCCGTGGAGTTTTACTGTCTGCTCGCCTGCATTTCTTTTTTAAATAGAGTATCTCCTGCCCTCTTTAGTCCAGTTTTTATAACTACATTGAGCAGGAAATTCAGCTTTAAAGCCCTTCTTTAGCCTGCCTTCTCCTCCTGCCCTATGCAAATAGCCCATTATTAGCCATTTTCTGGCAGAAGTAGCTGAGAGGAAACCGAGGAGGAAATGAAATAATGGCTCCAGAGCCCCGCGTTCCCTCCCTGCCCAGCTGGTTGCGGGATGACCTCAGGGTTAACCGGGGAGCTGGAGGTGCCACTGAACCTCCAAAGATTTACACCTTTGTCTCCTCATTCCTCAGAGCAGGGCTGCGTAAAAACTGCACGGAACTCAGCCCGGGGAAGGTTCAAATGAGTGAAAGGAAATATTCGATGCGATCTAATGGACATCCTAATTGATATTTATAGACTTCCCAGGGAAACTTTTCGGTGGAGGTTTTTTAACTCCCGTTATGGAGGAGCTGCTTTCTTTCTAAAGACGAGATCTGACTCAGGTCAGTTGTTGTTAGACAATGCAGTCCTTTAAAATTCAGTTTAAAATGAATTTTTAAATTTATTTTAAAAATAAATTTTTAAATAAATTTAAATCCTTCAAAAATGAAGCTCCTGTTAAGACATCCATTGGCTAATTATTTTTCCCGGCCACAGTGCACATTTTCCAACAGCTTATTGCCGTAAAATAATCACATTTCTATAAAGTTATCGCATCTACACCAAAAGCTCCTCCATCATTTTTTTTTTTCCAACATTTCTCCCTAAAGTTAAAAGATGTCTAATACAGTCCACGTATACAAAATAAATGCTTTCAGCATTCTGGACTGCTTTCTAAACTGATAAATTTCACCCTGATAAATGCAAATTCAGCAGCACTTCTTTTAAGATTACATTTATTTTTTCACCCCAAAACCGGTTTGAAGTGGAAGCGCGGTATCTGAAATAGATTTGGAATGTTAAAAAATTGCATCTGTACTCGGGAATTTTATATATCTATGTACATTTATACATTTCTTATTCTACATCAAGAAAATTCAATTACATTTGCTGCTCAAGAGAGTGCTGAGGACTGGTCCAGGTCTCTCCATCTCTCCTGGTCCCTCAGCAGGACAAAAGGGGGACCCAGGTGATTGAAGAGGGCCAGCCTGCAGCATCTGCACTCAGCTGCCGAATTCAGAGTCACTGGAACTTTTATTCACCCCTGGGCACTTCTAGGTTGTGTTTTGTGCTTTAACACTGATCTTTACAGTTTTTCGTCCGTGCAGACCACGGTAACTTTAAATACGAAGCTCAAACTCTATGGTTTCTATAGCAAAGGGTTTTATCCTCATCTCTTAACCTTTAAGCCGTGACCATGCCAAAAAATATCAATTTCCCAAATAAGTGTTTCATTGGGGTTGTTATTCATCATCAGGAAGTTCCCAGGCAATTTTGATCACGGGCAAAAAAAAAAAAAGTACACGTTCTTAAGTAATGTGTACATGGTTTCTCTCCAGCTGATCAGCCCTGATAGCACATCAAATTCAAAGGCTGGTGTCCAGCTATCAAAGGAGAATTTAATAGCAAAAATATGAGTGTGCCTTCCACACTTTAAAAACTGCCTGTAATCAAAATCTAATTAGTATTCTATTTTCCTAGTGGGAAAACGGAGAGAAATGCACACAGACAGACATGGTGTTAGATATTAAGCCAAAAGATGTCTCCAGAAACCAGCCATTCATCTTTTGCCTTTTTTTTCCCCCTCTTCCTTTATCACCAACATCTTTTCTCTTGAAATATAGACATCACTAAATCAAAAACACTTACCTTTTCACATCATTATAGAATTGCTCAGATTAAATAAGAGCTCTGTACAGCTCCTCAAATCTCAGCTATGTTTTCAAACCACCAGGGAGGGCTAGTTCTTCCTGCTCACACAATTATCAAATTGTTGCCAATCTGAGCATTCCCTGTATCAATCTCATTACTATTAAGCAGTTGGAATCACCTATGGATCTCATTACCATCGCTTGGAAAAAGGTCACAAGGTGACAGCTGCAATTTACTTTAAAATTATCATTGAAATAACCTTTTTTTTAATAGACTGCTTAGGTTGTTTCTGTGTATCTCTCATATTAAAAAGAACTTTAACAACCTTACAGCTCTGCTCAAATTTGTTTGCTTGCTGTGGGATTTTATTCTCTGTTTACTTTGGGAGTACCAGGGACACGATCACCCACCCTTTGTTTGCCTGGTGGAGCTCCTGAGGTTACTGGGTGGCTCACACTGTAAAAGAAAGCGAGGTCAAATCACTAAAGATGAAGTCCTTTTGAAAAGTTAATTAGTCGCTGAAAATGCATGAGCATTAAGGAAAAAAAAAAAGAAAGAAAGAAAGAAACGGCAGTTTCAGCAGTACTTTCTCTTAGCAACTGCTCAGTTTTCATCGTTTCATCCTTTAAAGGTGTCTGTCGGTTTTCAAGCCATAAAAATAGTCTTAAACAGAAAAAAAGGAACAATTTTTCAATCTGAATAAAAAGCATGAAAACTGCCTTCCTCATGTTTTCAGGGGAAAAAAAAAAAAAAAAAAGACTGCCAGAACTTGTTTATGAATTACAAGTAAACACAAAAGAGAACAATCCTTGCTGGCCGTCTCCCACTCACTTTTAAGTGGATCACTCTGCAAAATATTCTGCTGTTGGGTTGATATTTTTAGAGGGAAACATTTTTGCTCAGTAATGTGGAAATAAAATAACTGCAATCACTTCCTTCCTCTGAGAAAATGACACATAACATTTTATATTTAAAATTCAATTGAGAAAGAAACTGTATTTTTTTTTACCCAAAGCTTTGGAGCTGTGCATTCTATTTTTATTATTTTTTCTGGTCTGTGCAGACTTCTGCTGCATTTTGGATCTGAGCTTAATAGAAGATGCTGCAAAAAGCAGCAGCTACAAGTAGTGGTAGAGACTTATCAAACAAATATGCAGGGGCAGGACAGAAGAGATGAACAAAACAGCACTCACAAGTTCAGGATATGATTGCTCTGGATGACTGTAAACTCCCAGAGATTTTCATTCCTGTCTCTCATTAATTCTTCTTACTCCTGAAATAGTATCAAGTGTGATTTCTTTTTAAAACAGCCTATAAGATCACCCACTTTTTAGGCACAAATCTGCTGTGCAAATCAGTCATAAAAACGCCAAAACGATCCCCACCACCGTCTGCAGTTGTTGCCATTTATAACATTTATAACATTTGTTATAAATGTTATAAATGCAGTTGTTGCCATTTATAACAGTATTTAATGAGCATTTTGCACCTCTTCCCTTGTGATTAAGAAAGGGAAGGTGCACATTTTTAAGCAGATATTGTAATCTCTGCTCTCTTACCTGGAGTATTACCTCAGTGTCCACACCCTGTAATGACCTCAACGCCTTCTTGCCACAGACAAATGCCTGAAACAGCTCTGAGCAAAATACAAACCCCACAAACAATTGCACGAAACGGATTTGTCTGTTTCGGAAATAAATTCGCCTAAAATGCAAAATGTCTCTGTCCAGACACAAACACTGCATTAGCAAACCCTTTGCATCTCCCTCTATTTAGACTTGCTCACACAACTCCACGTTAACAGCTCCTAAATGTAGGGCTTGTAATACAGCCATAAATACACAACACACAGGGGCTCTGTATGTATGTATTTTCATATTTGTAATAGAAATCTTATCCCTCTGTCTTCCAAAGGCTTCCTTTGTAGCTTTCTTGCCTTTTAAATTCAGCTATTCTTGAGCACAGTTTGTCTTTGAAATATGTCAGGATAATGCAGTATTGAAGTACTGTACTGAGACTGTACATAAAATCAGTCACGTTCAACAAATCTCCATTTTACTTAGGGTTTTTTTTTCATAATTATTCCTCACTTCTATCACAGCCCCATCCTCAGGAGCTCTCTGGTTACGCCACTAAAATTAACCACATGCTACAGGTTATGTCTCCAAGGGACCTACCATCAAGAGAAACTGGAGGTAAAGGAAGAAAGCAAAATAAAATACTTTTTCTATCATTCCTGTGAATAATAAATGAACCAGGTTGCAAAATTAAGCACCAGACAGATGAGCTAGACTTGAAAAAAACTTTGACCAGATGCATCAGAACGGTTTATTTCTCAATGTACGGACTTTGAAAGCTGTGGGGAATGGCAAAACAAGGATTTAAAACCTGTCTTAAAACTTCTGGCATAAATTGGCAACGCTTGGTTCAAGAAAGAGTTAAGTCTAACAAGCAGAAAAAAAGAAATTAACTAAAGTAAGGCCCTTGTGATACAATGACACTTGCTCTATGCTCTTACAGAGAAAAACACGATGATAAAACACCACAAAGAAGAGTGTTATGAATTTTATTAATGACTAGAAGACAGTGTGCAAAACATCAAAGGTCTGTGGAAAAGATTAATGACCCCGTGTGAGACTGTTTAATTACCTCCAGCTAATTAGATTCTTGACCAAATTTTTAATATCTGCATTCCTTCTAAAGCCTAATTGAGATTCCACATTATTTATCAATCTTTCAAAAAGCCCTTAGTGTGCTGCTTTTTTTTAGGGTTTTTTTTTTTCCCTTTGCACTTTGACTCCATTTATGGTCAATTATTAAATAAATAGCAAAGTAACTGTTCTCTCCAAGCTGTGTATGTGGAACACTTTCTGCCTGTTTATTTTGACTGGGAGCCTATCACTGGCATCTTTTATACATAATGAAGCACTCTGAGAAATAAACTGACCGGCTTCACTGTAAACAGCGGCGATAATATTTTTGTTATCTGGGCTGTGCTCAGGAACTCCTGATGTGGTTTCTGTAGATCAGCCTTTGCTGCTGGCAGTTAATCCCGACTCCCGCCGACCTTGGGCCGGGCCCAGGGCCGGCGCGGGCGTTATCGCGCAAAGAGGAGAAGCCCGGCCTCGCTGCCGGGTTATTTTCCTCCCCTTCATGGAGGAATACTCCAGCCCTACAAACCACCACTGGCAAATGACTTGTCTTTCATAAGGAGATTCATGTCAGAAGGCAAGGGACACCTGCAATAATTATTTCTTTTTTAAGCCCCTTCGGATCTCCCGTTACCCCCAGTTGGAGCGACCGCTGTCCGCATCACACATGAAGGCTGACCTTGGTTGAAGGTTTTCCTTGGTTTCCTTGACTTTGCTTTAAGGTTTGCCACAAAACTTTTGCCAATTCATTTTGGAGCGTAGGAAATGGGAAAAAGTCGGGCATTTCAAGGTCTGTGATGGAGAACATATGTTTTGTGTGACTTTGGATAATAAAACTCTTCCTAGTTACATGGAAGCAGAGAATCTCTGCTCTCTTCCTCGTTTTAGCTATAAACCAAGTCTTTGATTTGAAACCATTTGCTTCGAAAATCTTTTTGTACATTTTATTATGAATTAGAAAAACAAAGTGTGCACATGCAAAGTTATATCTTTATCTTGCACATATAAAACAAAACACTTTGGGAGAATTTCTTTGCCGTTTCATGTAGATTTTTTCAAATTATCCACCAGAGTTTAGCTCATGAAATCATACCACATATACAGAAATATAGGGGATAGATTAAAAGAAATATACATATTCTCTATTAAATTTTACATGTTTTATGTTATTTGTATAAAACATTGCTGGCTGGCACAACTATTAAAGTACAGAGGATCTTTTCCTCTGATGTAGACGTGAGTGTCTGTATGTACAGACAGACACTGAAAAATTCTAAACATTTTACTGTGAGAAACTCTAATAAATGTAGAGGGAACAGGACTCGGAAGGAGGGATCACATTTTTCATTATCACATTTGCAACAAGCCCCACCCAATGGGACACGAACATCCAGGCGTTATCACAAAAACACATCATTTAATAATATAAAAAAGTGTATGTCAAAATGGCAAAAAATGCAAATCAATACAAAAGGACAACGAAGCAGGCATGGAAGAGACACATAATATATTAATTTCTTGGGAGCAACAAAGTATCTGGTTACACACTAAATCACTCACAGGAATTCTGCAGGAATAAACTTACTTGGGATGCAGTAGTCAAAGCTACTTGATTTCTCTGATGCAATAAAAAGCTTAAAGTGCCTAAAATCTGTGTATCCAGGTATTTGGTGTGTGCTCCAGTTGGTAGAGAACTGCTTCCAACCCATTAAATGCTTTATCCTTATAGATATGGGTATTAATAATATAATTTGTTTTGTATCAATGCACCCTAAATTAGGATCATGCTTTTATGTTCGTTACTCGGTAAAGAAAGGATTAGGAAAAAAAATGGCCCTGTTAAACAGAGCACACACTTTTTGCAAAACTGAGGCATTTTTGTAAATTTTTACCCTTATTTCTTTCACCAGGCTAAGCAGGGTCAGTGTTTCTCTCTCCCAGACTGCACCCACCTGTCTGAGGGATTCTCTCCATGCCTTTTACATATGATCCACAGCTCCAGCCCCAAATACCTGACAGGTGACGGATGCTCCTGTGTTTTGGGAGGACCATAATGGGTATTGGTACTGAAGCTACTGATCTGGACAGACAAGGTGGTGATGGGATTAATTCAAACAGCAATTCAGGCCCAGTTTAATCAAAATCAAATGTTGCATGGCTGTGCTTTAAACCAAGCATTTGATCTGGTTTTAGAACCTTCATCAACTCAGAGAGACCTTCTTTTAGTCCGTGTTGGCTGCCCCTGCCCTGCTCCCCAACCAGGCATCCTCCAGCTCCAGAGATTTCTCTTTTCCCCCCTGCCACAACACAGGCTGCTCCAGGGAAGTTTCACACAAATCACAGCACACTGACAAACTGAGCAATCCTGTATGGAATCATGGAATCACAGAAACGTTAGGGTTGGAAAAACCCTCTAAGATCATCAAGTCCAACAGTTAACACAGCACAGCCAAACCCACCACTAGCCCGTGCCCCCTAAGCTCCACCTCTCCACATTTTTCGACATTCAAATCTCCATTTATTCCATTTATTTCCAACTGTATGGGTGCTGCTGGTGGTGCAATAATAATTTCAAAACAAACAAACAAACAAAAAAAAATCCACCCCCACAAAGCAAACAGCAAACCAAAAGCTCAGTCCGACTTGACCCAAGTGCAGAAAACATCTCTGCTGAGGAATAAAAATTTGGGGATTTGTGCAGCATCCAGAAAAGTCAGTGAGAGGCTAAGGGGAGGGCATGAGGCAGCAGGAGCATTCACTTACTTTAAAAGAGAATTTATTAGCCCAGTATTGCCCCTGTGGCCTTCGAGAGACTCAATAACGAGCTTGTCTCCTTGTGCCTCACCCGGCCCTTCCACCTAGGACAGGCAGGCAGGTACCTCCACTGCTGGTCCAAAATCTGCATTCCCCTGGGAGGGATGCTCAGCCCACAGGAGGACACGAAGGCCAGAGCAGAATTTCTGCATTTTTCACTAATATTCATTCTCAATATTCTTATCTGAGATTCTTCATTCCATCTCATACTGGGTATTTAAAGCAACAGAACAATGGAAGCTGAGTAATTATACCAAAAGAACAGAGTAAGACAAATTTTGTTGTTTGGATTTTTGTTTTGCTGAATTTTAAATAATCTGTTTTGTCCTAATCTGCTGAATTAGTGTTTGCCTTGATGCCAATATGCTCTTGTATATCTGGAACTCTTGCATAATTTTACATCTTTCTACACTGAGCCTGCCCAAAACCAAGATCACTTCTAACTTAAAGTGCTCCTAAAAATTTGAAGTGCTCTATTAATTTTAAATTGCTCTACATCATGTCTGCTTAGAATCCCAACTGCTTTTTCACGCAAAAAATATTAAACTATAAAACGCACATCTGCAACATAACAGCTACCCAGCTTTTTTTTTATTATTTTAAAGATCAGCTTTCTCTCTTTTTCCTTTATCTTTGAAAGAAAAAAACGCTCTCGGAGAAAAAGAATAGAACGACTCATCACACGTTTTATTGTGAGCCTCCCTCTATTGAAAACCTTTTAGGTTTGTCACAGGACTAAATATATTTTATGTCTACCAATTGGTAGCACATAGTCCAGCCCATTAACCCGCTGACCTCAATAAATTATGATTTCCTGGCAGGAGCAGTATCCCTGGAAGATTGACACATCCCCAAACGCGCTCCGAGGGTTAACAATACTCCCCAGGATTTTTACAAGACGGCTCCTGATCCGAGACCTCTGTCTCAGGCAGCTCTTTCGAAAATGTTCTCAAAGCCTTTGGTGTTTTTAGAACCCTGACTTTATCCGCAGCAAGGGGAAGAAATGGCATCGTTTCCAGCTGAGCCCATCATGTTATCTGTGGAACAACAAAGCCCTGGTGCTCCACCAGCACAGCCTCCCCGCGGGGCACCTTCGCCAGCCAAGCCTTGGCCCCCGCTGCGAGGTCACAGAGATGTCCCTCTGCTTCCCTTTGCTCACATCAGTTTTCCATGGAGCAATCCTCTCACCTGACCCTTAGGGGTCTGTGCAATCCAGTCCTGGCTGTCTCCCACCACGTCTGTCTTCTCTCTGATGTTTATAAATGGATGTTGTTAAAAGGAGCTTGTTGAGTGAAAGACAAAGGAGCTCTGTTTACTGGGAAGTTAGGGTTGACTCAATGTAAAACTGTGCTTTACTCAGGGTAGTGGTGGACATTGGTGGCCAGGGTGATTTTTAGGACAGATTTTTAAGCTGAAGGCCTCTCATTTCCTGTACTTGCACAGCAACTCCAGCACTAACAAGTGGATTCACTGTCAAAGTCATTTTCTTTGTGCCACTGTATCTGAAGTAGTTTATATTAATCTATCAAAAGGTCACTGCTCCTTTAGTGAGTGACCATAAATATACACAAATACAAAAACCATGCTCTGAGCATGCCACGGATCAAGCTCCTCCAGATCCATATAGATTTGCTACTTTGCCATGAAGATATAAAACCAGCTGAGTGATGGGATGAAGCAATAACCCTTCCCAGCCGTGGTGCTTTATCTTGGGAGTAGCCTGGGAGGTGCTGGTTATTTACACACAGTCCATCACAGTAAGCTGCTCCTGGGATAGTTTCCAAGTAATAGGTTCACACAAACTTTCTTGACTTTAAATTAAATTAAATTAAATTGAATTGAATTAAATTTAAATTCACACAAATTGACTGGATCTCTACATGCATTCTGCTCTTCAGAGCATCTCTGCTGCTGGAGCAGCTGGGCTCCTGCTGGGGACATGAATTTTTGTTGGGAGGAGCAGCTCATCTGTCATCCCAGATTAGAAGGTACATTCCCAGCTAACCAAGCAGTCACCTGCCTGCCTTGACCAAATTCCAGTTTCTTTTCTGAAATAATCCCAACTGCATCCCCATGAATCTCTGTAGGAGAGCAGGATCAGTTACTGACACAAACAAGGCTCCTACCTGGAAAAGAGATGTGAGTTTTTCTTTGGTAATATCTTTTATCCATTTAAAGAACTTCTTTTTTGCATTATCACAATGTAACTTGTATTACTGAATGCTGATTCCTGTACTACTTGTGAATCCATACAAATTCCCAGTGGGATTGTGGCTCCTGAAGATTTCTTTGATGGTCATTTTTCCTGGGGGACAGCACTACCAGGTGAAACTCTTTCAGTCCATAACCCGACACAGGAACGTAAGGGTACTTAAATGTTTGTTTGCTCTGCTTAAAAGACAATTTCTGTGGCAAAGGCATTGATGTCTTTGCCTCAAACGAGATTAGAATTCATTATTGACCACGTCACAACTTCCCATCAAGGTAGAGGCAGCAGCTTTGGAATGGAATGTAACATCTCGTAAAAAGGAGAGGGACTGGATGAGCTTTAAGGTCCCTTCTAGCCCAAATCATTCTGGGATTCTGTGATGATTCTGTGAAGTATGAATTAGACCAGAAACACTGCAACAAATCAACAGCAACAAAACTGGAGGGTGACCTCAGCCGTCCCTGCTGCCCACGGTGGTGGAGCTCCCTCCTGCAGCCCTGAGCTGCCTTTCTGCAGGACAACAACAGCTCCTGCCTGGAAGTGTGACTGAAGCATCCTGTGTAACTTTTAGTTATAACTTACAACCATGTTGAATATTTCTCCTTCTTTACCTCTCAAGGGAGTTATGGGGAAGTTATATTTTGGGAATATTATGGGAAAGCAGTGGGACATACCCGTGAATCCACCTTAGCTATAAACCCTCCATCACTACTGGAGTTTTTCCTCTCTGAAGCTCTGTATCAGGAAACACTGGACTCACATTTTCCCTTTACCTGGCTGCAAGATATTTAAAATAAAGTGGCTACAGCTGCCATAACAAACCCTCCATCTCTATCCCATCCCCTGGGTCAGCTTTCTGCCACTTGAATTTTCTCAGAGTCCAAGTTTCCTGGAGAAGCCTTTGGTTCAATAAAATATTTGCTGGATGCCAAACCTGTGGTTATATTGGGTTTTGTTGTGCAGTTCCCTAATAAAGGGCAATGCATGTTGAGCCTTCATAGTAACTCAGATGTGACACAAATAATACAGCAGATAATTACAATGCCCTTTCGCTCACCTCAAATTTAAACAAAGGTTAAGCTGCCCTTTGGAAAAGTAAATATTTTCTGTAGTCAAATAAGTGTAGACACCTTTAGAAACAAGGATATATTGCCAAACTAAACTGAATGGAAAATGGTTACAAGAGAATAATTTCAAAATATAAAGGATGCAGAGCTGCTCAGCAGAAGCAGCAGCCAGACATCCCGGCATCATGGACGGTCCCTTACCTTACAAAATTCCCAGGCTGGTCTCCATATGTTTTCCAAAAACTGTTGCTTGAAATTTCTGTCTGGTCACAGCAGATAGGAGAGAGAAATATTAAAAATAAGAAAGTGCATAATCTCCTCACCCCCTTAAGTCTGGTAAACAATTTATATCAAATTTCATACAACAGAACGAATCCATGGACCTTTAAGTCATTAAGAAACAGACACTGAGGCTTAAAAAATAAACTTCAGAGGAAATCTCCCATAGTGGCCAGGAAATGGCTCGTAGGTTTTATTTAGTTCTCATAGTCCAAGGTTTAGCTGTGAGGGAGATAAGAGCCAGGTGTGTTTTACACATCTAATTTGTTTAGTCTGAAGCTCATTCAAACAGCACTTTTCAACTCCGAGTCTGCACCCGACTTCTAAAATCTCGGTCTGGGATGAATGGGTGTCAGATATAGTCAGGGGCCCTAGATGAGAAAGATCACCTTTGGGGGAAGGAAATTGTCACTTTTTTCTGGTGTGCCTGGTTTTGGGGGCTGGAGGGTGGTCAGGCATCCTTCTGTTGGCTGTGTTAAGATGGAATCATCGACTCACTAGGGTTGGAAAAAACGTCCAGGACCATCAAGTCCAACCTTTGGCTGATCATCACCACTTGCACTAAACCAAAAATCCCCCCTCTACTCACGTTTTGGACATTTTCGGAGATGGTGACTCCAGCAGATGCTCCAGGTGACCAGCAAAAAGTCAGTGCTGTCCAGTGAATCCTCTCGTACGAAAGGCAAAACCACACAGAAGGTCCCTTCTAAGGATTTAGGCCCAAATCACCTCTCTGCTGAACTGCCCAGTGAAAAGCTGATAAACACCCAAATATGTCTGATTTTCTACTTGGAGACGAGCAAGCCGTGAGTCCCCTCTGGATGGGGGAGGCAGCTGAGAATGTGTGGGAAGCTGGGAGGCGATTCATCCTCCAGGGATGCATGGGATGAGGCTCCATGGCTGCAGATCTGCAGCCAGACTTCACATTGGCAGGGCTGGGTAGAGGCTCTGTAAAGCTGACAGAGATTTTAAAAACTTTGGTTCTTAATATTTTGACCTTCAACCACCTCTGGCAATAAGGGAATTGCAAGATGTTTGAAAGAATCACTTTATCCATGAAAAGAGAAAAGGGTTAATTTGTCACAGTAACATTCACAATGATCCAAGGCAGGGCAAACTAGAAGAAAACAGGTAAAATATCCCCCATTACCATTCCACTGTTGACTAACCTGACTTCCAGGCTCTGCCTGGGTCTCCCAATCCTATTGGGTGTAAGTCACATCCAACTTCAACTGTACGTGCATTTTGACGAGTATTAATCGTGCCCTTCTCTGTTTGATCCACTATAAAAAAATAGTCAATGAATTTACACCCTGTTACTTATTCATGAACAAGTTGTGCCCCTGAATTTTAACATGCTATGCCTTAAACCATCAGCTGTATATCTGCTTTATGTGATGCTCCTACATAAGCTGGCAGTCCATCAATTTATTGTCCATACATTTCTTTGAAAGCTATATTATAATTAGAGCTTAGGTTAATACTATTCCGTAACCATAAAACAGACGTAAAATAATTATAACTCATTTAGTGAAATTAGAAAAAGAGCAATTATTAGACTCCCATTGTGAGGCTTTGCTGTGAGGGACAGACAATCTATCTGCAAGATGTACTTTGAGAACACCATTTTGAAAGAAATAAAGTAGATAAATTACTGTTTTGTTTGGGTTTCAGAAAACTTAGACCCATAAATATAAGTTCAACAAACATAAAGGATGTGTGCAAGGGAAGTGAAAGTTCTACTGCAAGAAGAGAGATTAAAGTATTTAGAAGAAGCTTTCCTGACAATGCCTCTCAGGATGTTGGGAAGTTTGAGTTGTTAAGACTTGCAAGGCATTAAATACTACAGGGATGTGGACAAAGGCCTATAAACTTCCAACTAAACATGAGAATGTGCATGCCTGGAGCAGGAGGGAGTGGGATCACAGATGCTGACGTGAGCCTCAGCACACTGGGAGTGCAGCACTTCACAGAATCCCAGAATGGTTTGGGTTGCAAAGGAACGTAAAGCCCATCTCATTCCTACCATGGGCAGGGACACCTTCCTTTAGGCCAGGCTGCTCCAAGCCCCGTCCAACCTGGCCTTGGACACTTCCAGGAATTTCTGACAACTTTAATTAGGATTTTATATATCAGAATTTCTCATTCTCCAAGCTCCTGCTGTGCTGAGATATCCATTTATATGGGAAGAAATCACTTTTTCTGGGAACACCCCTTCCAGGCTGAAATAGAGCTTAGGGCTCTATTGAGCCAAAAATTTGCCCACTTTCACCTTCTCTGGTGGGAGATTAGGATAGTAAAATTTCTGATGAATCAGCAAGTAAACTGATGCCTTGTCCTGACAGACTCTCGTCCAGCTGCTTCTCAATAAAAAAAAAATCCCCAATATTGTTATTTCCAAGCCTCGAAGGATAGAACTTTCTTCAGATAGGAAGGATTTTTCCTCTCCCCTCCAAATGCAGGACCTGTGCATGCCTGAACTGTGACTTAGATCTTTGCTCCTATGGGTTTTTCTCTTTTGTTCACTACTAGTAATGGAAAATTACATCTTAAACTGGAAGAGAGCAGGTTTAGATTGGATATTGGGAAGAAATTCTTCCCTGTGAGGGTGGTGAGACCCTGGCAGAAGTTTTCCCAGAGAAGCTGTGGCTGCCCCTGGATACCTGGAAGTGTCCAAGACCAGGTTGGATAGATCTTGGAACAACAAAGGCAGGGGATGGAACTGGATGAGCTTTAAGTTCCCTCCCAACCAAATCATTCCAGGATTCTCTAATTGATCAACCTATGTCATTTGTAAGGAAGTTTGACTTTGTCCACCTCAAAAGAGCTCTATAAGAGCCAAATGTTCCCTCAAGAATTCCCACGAGAGGAAAAGGAGGATCTGAAAAGAAATCCTGCTCGTGGAACTCAGAGCCCAACCCAAAAACCAGAGCGAGACCCAATCACAGGGCAAGCAGAGGGTTCATGAAAACGTGTAAAACACATTGTGGTAGCAGAGCTAAACACAACAGAGCACAGAAAGGCTCCTGCTAACTGCTAACAGTAAAAACCATCATGAATTAAACACCAAACGGCTTTAAAGTGCCTGTAATTTATTCAAAGCAAGTCTACACCGATATTTCTCTTTTCTTTTGGGGTCAGCACATTTATGATTCATATTTTCAGTCTTATCTCTACAGTCGAGAGAGACAGAAGGAAACCTCTACTATCAGGCTGATTTCAAAAGTTGGAGGTAAAAACATCAAATGTCACACAATAGGGTAAAAATATATCCAACTCTATGAAAGTCTTTGTTTCTTTAGCATAATTTCTCTGGAATGCTTTTGAACTTTCAAAGAATCCTATAAATTCCTCCCTGCTTAATTTATAGCAATGTTAGAAATCAATCAGAATTAAAATTGAGCTATTTTTTATGACAGAAAAAACAAAGGGGAAAAGCACATACAAAACACTCACATTTTTTTAAGTGCACGTGTTATTCCATGATTTCTATGTCCAAGGAAAACCTTGTTTATTGGTTTGTGTTGTAACATAATTTCTCATTAAATGAACCCTCGGAAACAGAAGTGTGGTGAGAGAAATTCGACACTCCCAACATTTGTAAAAGCAGAGAGGGTTGTGCTGGGCTTCCTGCTTGAACAGTGGGAATGTGCTGCTGGAACTGTAGGAATGGGGGAACGACCCCACTTCATCACTAATTTTACTTTCCAAGTGACTGGAAAATTCTCCAAAGCTTCCTGTTAAACAACACAAAAGACAAGTTCAGAGACCTGGTACCTCTGACAGTTGTGAAAGACAGGAAAAAAAATGAATGACATTCTCCAGAGGATATTTTTCTGTCACTTAAGCAGTTTACATATTTCTCTATTTTTACCGTATTTTTCTTCTTCCGATCACCAGGGATCGTATGTGAGTTTAGGGTCATTAGGGCTCTGTCTAGTGCCAGACAGATTCTGCTGCAGTCAGATTTTTATGATGACAGCATGAAATTTTTGGAATGCACTGGTGAGTTGTGGGACTATTGTTAGACTGTCATTAAAAAGGAAAAAAAAATAAATATATCTTCGCTTTCTTGTACTACGAGCAAGCCTTTGGCTTTAAATTTTGCAAAATACCGATGATGTCTTAGAAGAGATGAAAAAAGAAGCAAGTAAGTTTAATAACTAGTATTCAAAAATATATTGAACTGATTATTCCATCCAGAGTGAGAGAATATAAATTTTTTTTTCAGGGTTAAGAGAACAATAGTTGGGAAAACACAAAATAAACAAAAAAAAAAAAAAAATTGACATTTTTATTTAATTATTTCTTTCCTTCTGTCTCCTTCCCTTTTCTTTTCAGTGTTTCAATCTGTTCTCCCCATCCTTGGGGAACACTGCTTGAACCTGCATTTGTGAGTTATAAGCTCTCTGTACTGTACATAGCAGTTGTTAAGGATCAACTGATTAACCATTTTATAGAAGATTTAGAGGACTCATTCCAATTTTTACAACTCCATGTGGTTTTTAAATATTGTAATGTTTTCAACCAATATGTTTTCTGTCTCCCAGCTGTAAAACAATACCTATTGGCTTGGGGGGAGGGAATTTATTTTTATACAGTTTTGGTATAATACAATTTTTTTGCGCATTGCTAACAGCATCTTCTGGGAAAGAATAAAAAAAGCCTCAAGATGAAATATTGTTCTCCTCACTCCTTGCTCATTCACTTGGGCCACTGAAATATTATGGCCCAACCATTTGTTATCATCCTGAACAACCTAGGAAGGGACACATGATGGGATTCACAAATTCACCTGTTTTGTTGGCTTAGTAAACCCTTTAAATTCTTTCATATATTTAATATCCTGTGCATTTTTTAATTTAGAAACAAAGGGCTCACACAAAACGAGTCAAGCTGAAAAGATTTGCCTGTGTGGGCGATTAAAACTTTTTGTTGGATATGTGGGTTCGTATCAAGACTCTATGGACAAGGCATGGTTGAAATTCGTGCCCCTCTGCAGCTTTTAAAAACAGTGTTTTTCTCTTGGGGTTTTCTCTTTACTCAAAAAATTGCAAAACAAAAGGTGCAAATTCACCTGAACAAAATGGTGAGTAAATTTAACCCCAAAGTATTGCCTCGGGGTGATGCTCTGGGCACCTCAGCCTTTGTTTTCTAACGGCCCTAAAAGAAAAGTCCTTCCTTCAGGAAGTTCAGATGTTTTTCCTTGTGCATCTAAATTTCTAATGGTTGGCTTCAAGTAGCAAATTTTAGATCTTTACTTCTTCAGTTGATGTCAGGGCAAATATTAAAGCCTTTATCCCATCATGCTCCTACCATGGCTTCAGCTGAAGAAAGAATTTACAGAATTGCCTGTTTGTCACCACCACCATCACTGATAATGCTGGAATATTGTGATCATATTATCACAACATAGCAGCTAATACAATAAGAACATAATGATTGTAATTATAATTTCAGCTAATGTTATTTAGTGCAATATAACAACACTCTAACAAGTATAATAACAAAAATAATACTTAAGGTCCTGAGCAGGAACAAACACGCTCTGTGGGCTAATGTACAATGCAGACTTAAGTGCTGATTTCACAATAAAATCTAAATACTGTCAAAGAGCACCAATTTACCTCACAGGAGCTAACCAGGCAGGACAAATTTAAATTGGTTTATCCTGCACTCTTTGTGAGTTAAGCTAAATTCACTCTTACCACGGAGCAGGGACGTGGGCACACACTGCAGAGCCATCAGTGCCCAGTTAAAGCACACTGGAGCTCCAAATTAGGAGGGTATTTCTACATGGCCTGACAGACCCTTCTCAATTAACACTGGAGCCTCTTCATTTCACTAAAAACACAAATAAAATTAAGACATGGTCAAAGACACGGTCACTAATTAAAAAACCACAAATAAAATTAAGGCATGGTGAAACAAATGCTCAGATCTGGGATTCTGTGAGAGCTCACCCCTCTGACTGGATACTGCTTGGAGTTCTGAGCTATCTGCTGAACTCATCTCTCTCTCTGCTCCTGAGAAGAGAATCCCCTAAGGAACATCCCAGAACTGGGACATTCAGCCAGGATGCAGGAGTGCCACATTCAGACCCAAACCAGAACCAGAGCAGGTCTTCTGCAGTTTTTAGTGTAATTCACGTTGCCTCACATGCTCCATCCGGCACCCGGAAACTCTTCCAGATGAAAACTGGAAAACTGGTATTGAGCAAAAATTTAACTCCTGACTAAAAACCTTTGCACCAATAATCTCCAATAAAATCCACAAAGTTCTCCCTAGGAAGACAATGGGAATTTTACAATTATTGTATTCGTAAGGGAAGAGCTTGGATCTGAAACGTGTTGGTACTTGCACTTCCATGCCTCTCATCAAGAGATTTTTCTTTCTCCTCCATGTTAAATAATGATATTTTCTTCCTAATATCATATTTCCCCAAGGGGAGCTGGGAGGTTTCCTGCAGGTACCAATCCAGAGGGCACCCCAGAGGAAAGAAAGAATATTAAATCATACAGAGCTGCAAATAAAAAGGGCAGGAGCATCTAAATGTAATAGTTTAATAATACCTGTGAATCTTACAGGATCTGTGTAAAACCTTTCATGCCAAGATCTCTTTGTTCTTCCTGTGATACTCTGCAACCTCATGTTCCCACAGAACTTCTCCCAGCACTCATCGTCTTAAATTTCCCATTACAGAAACACAGATTGCACAATCAATGCATTTTTATTTTTTTAGTTGAAACTGTAATGATATTTTTCAGAGAAAAGCACCAAAATCTGCTTTCCTGTGAAAATTTCTTTCTTACGGTATTTTCTTTTTGCAACAAATTTCTTTGGCATGTAATATCCCAAAGAGTTTATGGCACACCAATTGTGACAGATGTGCTGCTCCTAACATTGCTCCACTGATAGGAATTCCACAATATTTTAATTATTTGACTGCTGCAGGTTTGAAAAAGTTAACACAGAACTCTTGGCTAAAAGAAGAACATGAAAACTTCAACTCCAAATTTAGCCACAGTTTTCCTCCACTTTTTCTGGAAGTCTTGGACCAACCCATACCCTGCCTTACCTTTCAGCTGTTTCACATGGATCCCTTCTCTTTTTATTGGACTCTTGATGCCCACTGATGTTTTATGCATAATGATGCTCAAGTTTAATTGAGCTGTAAGCTTCAGTTTAATTATAAGCTTTCATGATACCTTCAGCACTTTTTCTTCTCTGATTACTGTAACTGGTTCCCTCCAACCCCTTTAAAATCCTTAATCTATGAAACCACTTGTAGACAAGTCATTTTTAAGAGAAAGCCTAATTACTCTGTCGCAATTATCTTAATGCATCCTCGGTATTTAAGGGGAAAAAAAATAATAACCTGAGTGAAATGCACTTTGTGGACTATTCCAAACATTCCCATTTAATGATCTGAGTCACGCTGCATCTCTCTTGTGCTTAAAATGAGTTTATGTGGAGAAAGTGACACTCCCAGTCCTCATCTCTTTGGTTAAATTTCTGATCATTAAATTTCCCACAGATTTTAGAGATGTGACCCTCAGACTCAGTGGGCAATTCTCTTCTTCCAGGGCATGAAATTCTCATCCTTTCAGTTTTAGAGCCAAAAAAAAAAGAGGTAAAAATTAAAAAAAAAAAAAAAACATCATTTACATGTGCCTTAAATGTATTTTCAAAAACCCAACCATGAACTTTTCAATAGGTCAGCTTTGCCAAAAATCTGATGGGTTTTATGGACATCAAATGATGGAAATTAAAATTATCTGTTTGAAAAAGATAACATTTGTACTCATACTTACAGCTTTTATAGAACCAGATTATCTCAAAATAATGAGGTTTGATCCAGTCAGTTCTCTCAAGTATAAATTCTTTCTATGCTTTCTATATTTATAATTTTATATATTACATGCACAGCCCCTTTCTACTTATTAGTAATTAGTACTCATATAAAATATGTTTCCTCACAGTTTTGAGCAGGATCCTGGGTGATTTTTGCTTATCATTCACAGGGAAATGCTGATTTGTAAAAAATGTTTATATTTTTTAAGGCAATATTTAGTCAATTTTGAATACTCTATAAAAAAATTAACATTTCACAATAAACTTCTTACCAAAAAAAAAAAAAAGAAAGAAAAAAAGTAAAAGAAAAGTAAAATAAATAGAAAGCACTATCACCTAAGTCCTTTTGGATCCAAACCCTATGGACTGTTCCTGACCTTGAGATTCCTGCTTAGCTGAAATACTTTAAAATTCTCCCTTAGAGTTTGAAAATTAATCTCAAAAGTAGCCAACATATATTATTCAAAAACCCAAAGAGATGTGTGACCTTAGAATTTTTTTGGCAATTATTTTATAACTCCTTTTTAAATTTTTGTACATTTTACAGCTATAAATTAAACTATATGTTGACTATAAATATATCAACTATATAACTAGTAATTAAAACCTAAAATAAAAAGGAATTCACACCAAAAAAATTAAACACACCAGCCTAACAAATGTGTGTGAGAGAGGAGGGAGCTGTACATTGTTTTTGTTCAGTCAGAGCTGAAAACCAAATAAAATCTAAGCTCTCTATATTTCAATGCCTTAATATTGTTTGTGTTAATAATGCCCTGTGATTTACATTGGCATACGCATTGTGAGCATGGAAAAATACAAATAAATTCATTTCAGAAATTAGGAGGGCAAGGTTCAGCATTAATGCTGACTTGTCTCTCTCCAGCTCCAATTTCCTCACTTCTCCTTGTACAAGCACAGCCCTGATGTCACACGAGTTGCATGCCTGGAGTAGGACTTTATTTAGGATATTCCTCCCCTCCTCAGGATTCGTCACGTGTTCCCTAATTTACAGACTTTGTTTTCTGCAACAGGGATCTTGATGGGTTTTTTTCCTCATTTCTTCACTTGATGACCATACAATTAGCTGCCTGTTTGGTTAAATTCCTGAATTTGGGATCAAATAAATTTCTTGCATATAAATGAGCATATCAAGCACAAGGAACATATCAATTCCAAATCAGTGATTTGTCTCCTTGCATTACAGGCTGCTTTCTCCAAAGGCATCACTTTACATTACGTACTTCACCAAGTGCAAGACTGAGCTTGCAGTTCTGGGGATTGCTGAAATGTTCCCCTCTCCCTCCCCAAACACAGGATCTGCTGAAACAATCCTTATGGAAGACAACTGTGGTTGCCTAAGGAAATGCAGAATACAGAAGTTTACAGCTTATCAGCAAGTCCTGATTATGGTTTGTACTTTATTGCAAAAAAGGGATGAGAGATTTCCTTGTCTCTTTCTGCTTCTGTTTTCTTTTTAATTTTTCCCCTTTTTTCTTTTTCTTTTTTTTTTTTTCCTTCATTTTTCTCCATTTTCTTTTCCAGTTAAGCTTTCTGCAACTTCAACATTGTCACTCAAACTACTGGCCAAATGCCTCCAGAGACTGTTCACATGTTCATAAAAAAACATATTTTAAATCTATAAAACTCTTCTTGACCAGCCATCTCATTTTATACCGGGAGGAGAGAGAGAGATAAACTCCCACTTACAGAATAAATGCTCCACGTTTTTCTCTATTCCTTCAAAGCAGGTTTTCCTTAACACATTTCTAGTGTTGGTGCTGTAACATAATTTTTTTAGGCAGGAGTTTCCTTCCAGGTCCATAACACAGACCACTAAATCTTGTGGCGGGGCGACGCCGAGCGAGCCCAGACCGCGAGCAGAGTGAACAACGCCGGGCTGACAATTCTCAAAAGCAGGAGCACTTTTCTGCCAAAAAACCCCCTCGCAGCTGCCTCCTCATTTCCTGGGGAAGTCAAGGTGTTCCCCTGGACCCACTTTCCAGCGCTGTGATTACGCGAGCGTCGCGGTGCTGCTCTGTAATATATGCAGATCAATTCGGCCTCGTTAGCATCACCCCGGCCTCGTTCCTGCTGGATGTGCCAGCAGCCACAGCTGCTCTCACTCTGCTCGTGCCCCTCCAGCAGGGCTCTCCTTCTCCAGGGCTGCTGCTGCTCTCCAGGTGCCCAGTCCTGCGCCTTCCCAATCCCAGTCCTGCGGGGACAGCGCGACGTCAGCCGCTGGCTTTCCCGCTACGCACTCCTTGCTCCTTCCCCAGGCGTTCGCCTCGCTGGCATCACGCTACTCCTGATTAATAAGCTTCCCCCCACCTGAACTTCCACCTTTGGCACTCTGCCCGTACTCCAGAATCCACCCTGGAGCTGCCAGCAGAATCTGCACTCTTGCAACCATCCTGGTTTTTGGTACTTCGAGCGCCAGCCCAGGCACACAAAGAGCTGCAGTCTGAATATCGCAAATGCCAGTGGGCAAAAAAAAGCAGTGTTCGGGCACTGAGATGATGTCAGAGCTCAAATTAAACACTTTTATGCTGCCAAAACCTTCTCTTGCCTCTCTGTCTGGCCCAGGTCTTACCTTGCTGTACAGGTTGTTCACATCCACCATTATTCCGTCTTCAGAAGAATCAGGCAGGAAAATGTGTCCTCTTCTGTCCCTCTATTCACCACTTTGAGGTCACAAACCTGGGAAAAGTTTGAAAAAGGTGTTTCTGAAGTTTTTTGAAGATTTTTTTCTCGCAGGAAGTGACTTACTAAACTAAATCCTTCTTAGTTATCTCCTGCAAAGGTTAAACTGTGCCTCAACCAGAAGAAAAATCGAAAGTTCAGTCACTATTAGAGAAATAAAATTGCTGCAAACACTGGTAAATAGAAATACACTCAAATCCAGAGCAGAAACACAACACAGTTCTCTCACAATTAATCCCAGGAAAAATTCATATGCATCACCTTCACCTCAGGTCTTTAAATCACATTTAACATTATTTTCTAAGAGGTTATGCTTCAGTTCAGCAGAAGGTAGGCAATGATGTAGAAATGGCTGAGACCTACAAACCTGATGCTACAGAAAATCAGCCTAGAGTTTTGCAAAAGTTGATTGTGCTAGCATAAATATCATATTCTCTGCATATGAAAATATCTTACTCTTCAAAGCTATATTAAACTTCACACCACCAGTGTGAGGGGTGGTTGATACATCTGGAACATGATATTCTTGTAACTCCCATAACATTTTGCCAAAAACATGGGGTTTGACTCAGAACATTAACCTGAATGGGCGATTTCAACTATCAGTAATCCATAATTTTGATGGAATATGAGTCATTTATCTAAAACCTGTAGGAAAAAAAGATCAATAACTGGTTCATTGTATGAAATTGGTTCATTGCTGGAAATAGAACCAACATTTACCAGAAATTGTTTTCCTGCTGAACGATGCCTGAATCTGGTGACACTGGGTTCAAACCATCACAGAGCAGAACAGAACTCAACCTGTGAATATTTCAGCTGAGCTTGACAATTCTGTTTCCTTCCCAGCTGCAAGTGTTTTCCACACCCACAAATTTGGAGATGATTGCAACCACATTTCCCTACCTCCAGCTACAGAGTACCCTCGATGTAATTCACCCTCACTGAGTCCCAGAGTAGCTCCTCTGTGGATGTTTCTCATGCCTTGTGTGAAGCACAGATTTTTAACTTCGAAAGGCGCAAATTTTGTGTCAGATCAAAGTACAGTTAAAAAATATTTCTCTGCTTCTTTATCCAAACTGTGAAAACTGCTAATTAGGCAAAAGCCAAACCATTTGTATATTTTAGGGGCAGTAGGGACTATTACCACACCCTTTCTAACTCAAAAAAAAAAAAAAAAAATTGTGTAGCCAAAAGCATTTTATTCAAGACTAGATTTTCCTGAGCAATACACACTTCATCATTTCCCAGGAAAATATTTACTTAAAAACTCACAGGGAAAATAAATTTCATGGGGAAAAGGCTGCTGAATTTAAGTAGCATGGCAAAATACCATGTTTTGACTGGCATTCTACAGTTATTTTTTCATAACTTTTAATAATGTGTTTCACTTCTGCTTTATTCAATAAACAGCTCAATCACTTGATACTGAAATCACTCTCAAAATTTATTTCCTTCTATCAGGCATACAAACCAGTTTGTTATTTATAGGATGAATGTTATTATTGTATGGTTTTTCATGGATGTTGACTGCCCACTACTGACTGATTGCCTGACCTTGGGAAAAACAAGATTGTTGTGACTTATTTTAAGAGAGTTTACCAAGAAATTAATAGACTTTATAGAGAAAAAGTGAGAAAACAAATGTGAATTAGTGGATTTCACTTGAGAACTCCTTTCAGCCTCTTTGATGGGGTTTGAGGGGGGTTGGTTTGCTTTGGTGTTCTTTAGAAAGGGTCAGAAGTATTTAAAAAAGACTAAATTTGATTACTTCTTTCTGCCCATGCCTGTGAGTGCCCTCTGACAAAGGATGCCTGGAGATCAGTGTCTGACCTGCAGCCCGGGATCTTTCAACACTCCCAAATTCTCTCGGTCCCAGCCAATGACAGACACTCCTCCTGCTGCCTCCCTGCCCAGGAGATGCTGCTCAGGATCTCCTCGGTGTAAACCTTCTGCCTCAGCAGGAAAAATTCCCTTTCAGAGATCCTTCACTGGAGGATGTCCCCAGCTGTTATCAGGAGATTTCCCTGGAATAGCTCATTTCAGCTGCAGGAGCCAGAGGCAAAAGAAAAGCAGAAGTTTGGTTTGTTTAATTCCAGAGAAAATCAGGACATGTCTCTGACATTGAGATATTTGCCTGACATTCCAGAGAAATCCAGAAACTGTCAGGTTTCCACTTGGAGTACGAGCTCTGTCTTTGCATAACTCCTCTTGGATTGGAGGGGTTATTTCAGATCCCTCATTTTATTTTTAGGAGCTGTAAAGTTACATATGTCATAAGCTATAATCACTCGGAGTGTACTTACAGTAAATTCATGCCAAAGGATGGATGCAATAAGGGAAACTGATCCCACAGAACCTGGGGAAAGAAGAAAGAAATTACAAGAAAATTAAACAACAACGCTGTTAGAGAGAGAAAAATAAATTACAAAAGCCTTGTAGAATTATATTATCTTTCCTTCTGGAAATATCTCTGCTCATGTCTAATCTTCTTCATAATAGTTTTGTATTGGTAGATCTCAATCATTTGTTAACACCCTGGTGCAATCAAATCCTTTTTCCCCCCCCTCTGTTGTTCTGTGCTGAGAAATTCCAGTTCCTAGGAAATTTCTTCCTCCAGCAGCTAAATTTCAACAGTGCTAAATTTAATCTCCTATGAACTGGCTCAGCGTGGTCGACTTATTCCTGTGTATCTCAGATTTAAACTGGTGATGTTTTCAAACTTTGTGTGTAAAAAAGAAAAAAATCGATTTTTTTTGGCTTTGGAAAGATCATTCATGAAAATATTGCATAAAAGAAGCTTTAAGTCTGATTTTTGATATTCTCCTCTAATTTTCTTCCAGCCTGTCTGTCCTCCTTTTATTGCACTCCAATTTATATTTGCTACAGCTGCTCCTATAGCTATACCATAATTCTCCCAATTTTTCTACTAATTTCTAAATGGTACAACCTCACATTATTCAAATTGTAAATATTAGAGTTGACCTTAGAAGTTTTAGATCCTGGAAAACACAACTGTTAGACCACAAATGCCAGATTATAGATTTTATATACAGTAAATAAACAAAATAGATACAAGCAAATATATGAATTCTTGCCCAATTAACACCTGAGTTAATGCAATCAGAGTTTTTTTAAGAGGTTATTCAATTCCCAGAGGAAAAGATTGAAATTTTTTTGGGTCAAGCTCCAAAAGGTACAGAACCACAGTGAACTTTGTATTAGAAACACTTCACGTGCCAGCTGTACAACTCTTTTGCAGTCTGGGTGATGCAGTTTTTATGTAGGAAATGTAAAAACACTCCTGATCTCCAAAGCTGAGCCCCATTTTATTCCCATCCATGGATAGACACTGTTGGAACGTGTCATTAAAAATTCTTAAAATCACTACAGTTCATCACTGGACTCTGTGCCACCAGTTTACTCTGCAATTCGAAAAATATAGATAAAAATCTATCATATACAAGGATTTTTTAATTATTGTTTTGATTCTGTTCTACAGATCACTGTTATAGAAGCAGACTGCTACTAATGACGTTGCAACTGCAGAGGGAGAATTCCAGATAAAGATCTGGAATATTTCCCTATCCTCTGAGAAAAGGATGAAGCCTCTTTCCATCAGTGCCATTGCAGTTGCAGGTGTTTACAACACATTGACTCATAAAATGAACTTTTGGTATTAGAGAGCAGGTGATTTTTTACAAAATGAAAAAATTGACATTTTCTGCTTTGGAAAATGACAGTTTCTGACACTGATGGAAATCTTCCAATCTTTTCTCATACAAACAGGAAAAGCATCCTGGAGAAAAAAAAAATTATTCCCATTTGGGCAAGTTTGTCTTGTTAGTTCCAATTGCAGAGAGAAGCACGATGCCTAATCTTTGGCTGTGCATGAGCATCATAAACTGCCTGAGGGACTGGCAGGAAGGGACAGAAAAAACAACAGCTACAGCCATTTTCACATCAGAACACAGCTGGAAGGAGAGATAATAATGATACCCTCCTTATGCTTAACATTCCTGTGTTTGGAGCACTTGGGAAAGATTTTATTCTTCTCTGGAGAGTGACTTCCCACAAATCAAGCTGCAGATTATGCTGAGGAGGGGTTGTCTGCTCTTCCAAATTGGACATCTCCCTCTTGCAGGTGAACAATGTGGATAAAGAAAACGGAAACACAGAACAAGAGGAAATCAAGATTTGGGTCCTGACGTTGAGGGCACCGAATGCGAAGGATGTAAAGGGGCTTTTCCTCTACTATTCTGTTATTAATGATTTCTCTCTAATGACTGAGCAGTGAAGTGGCTGAATCCTACTCTGGAAGCACATCCTCACTGCTCTGACACAGGACACATCCAGTATCCCAAACCCAACAGGCCAATGTCTGTCTGTCTGCCTTGCAGGACGTCAAAATAACAGAGATGTTCCATTCCTTATTAAAATTAAATTTTAATTAAAAGCACACCCAGCCTGTCAATGCTAGCAGTTAGTTTTTTCAAATTGAAACCAAGAAATTTCAAGTAAAACTATAAAAATATTGGAGTTATCACTCAGGCAGCTCCTGTGAACCTCAGCAGAAAGTGCTGAATCCGTACCCAGAGCACTTCATTCCAGGAAACACCTTGGGGTTGTGGAGCCAGGAAAGCCAGAAATCATATTTATCCCAGATTAATCCATTCCAGTGGTCCTCCAAGTCCAGCAGCTCCAGTCCCACCATATTACACCACATTTTCATGGCCCAGGGTAAGAGAAAGGGAGTTCAGACCCCCTCAGGGATGGTGTTATTTCTGGAAATACAAGTTTTCCCAAAATTTCTTGCAGGTGAAGTGACCTCGTTGAACGGCGCTGACAAGAAATACTGAGGCCCTCATAAAATTGCACTTTCTAGGCAGGATGGAAACTCCCTTGGTCACTAATTACACTAATTACACACCTTGGATGACTGGTCCCATTTCAAGTCTCCCAGTGGATATTCTTGTGGTACTTTTATTTTTTTCCAGCAACCACACCCTTGTTCATTAATCATTTGGATGCATTTGGCATCAACACCAAGATGACTTTGTGGACCCAAATAGAAACCATTTATGCCCATGCCCAGAACTCCCTGGATTTCCTCAGTTCATTATTTCATCTCATGCAACTGTTGTTGGTTTCCAGAGCAAAGCTGGGCGCTGCACTTTGCATCGAGTAAACACAAGCCTATCTGCTGGTTCAAAATGCTGGAGATTTATTTTAAAAATAAATAAATTAATTAAAAACCCCACCAAGTTTAACTTCATTTTTTTTAATAAAACCCGGTTTCTTCTGATCTTCATACGATAATAAACTTTCCTAATATTTTCCATTGAAGATTAATACACTTCTCTAGAAAGTTATATCTAATTTATGTGACTTTAAGGGTCATGCTTTAATAACAATGATGAAACACGATTATTACTTCCTAATGCTGAAATTACAGTTTTTACATTGTAAATTTTTCCTGCTATGCGCCCTGTGGCACTAACATTTTTATCACTCCATGTGTTTCTAGTTTTAAAACCTTTACCCCTGCTGTTTGAAAAATATTTCTCATTTTCGTCCCCTATGGAGTACAGAAATCCCTAAAGGCAAACCATTAGTGATCTTTCTGCCTTTTCCCAAACACTTATTATGATCACCAGTGTTGCTTCCACTGCCTCATTGGCTTTTGGTAAAGTATGCAAATGAGATGTTCAAAATACACACTTTTTGCAACTGTGCAAGTTCATACTGATTTATAAAATGGGAAGGCTATTAAAGTGACTGAAAATGTCAGCAAGATTTATGCATGGGTGACAAATTGTATTGGAAATGCTCATTTTTAACGTGCTGGCCTGGGTTCCTTCTCTTTTTTAAAAAGTATTGGATGTGATACACTTGCTTTAAGGCCATTTGCCCCTCCCATCTCCCCATTTGTTTTAAATAGACTCTGACAGTGGCTTTTTGACCAGGAAAATAAACAAAACTCTTCACATTGATTGTTTTGATCATGGAAAGCAGAAACTGTTTCTCTTCTTGTTGTGTTTATCCAGGAAACTATTTAAGGAAATGCTTTCCCCTTTCCTTTGGGATGAAACACTCATGGCCCAGACAGCTCCTTCCAGGAAAAAATACCATATCCAAGTACCATAAAGACCACTAAAAAAATCAACATGTGCCATCTACAAGTAGAACAGCTGCTAAATTTGCCAAACATGGATTAGGCAGACATGGAATTATAAGAAAACCAGCAAAGAAAACCCCTATGCTATATTTTTATGATAAAAAAAAAATATGTTTTAAATGAAATATGTTTCATTTATAAATTCATAATTTATAATTCATTTATGTATAAAAATATGTTATCAATAAAAAACACTACAGCACATTTCCCAATAGCAAGGAAACGATGGAGGAATTTCTGAGGGCTCATTTCAATTTCAGCACCGAAGGCAAAAGGAACCTTGCCACTGATGCTAAAGAGAAAAGGTTTAGGCCCATAATCACAGATCACACTATCAAATATGTGCAGTCAGAAATGGAGTAAAGAAAGAAAATCAACAAACTCTGGAGTGTCTTGAAACACTCGTACATAATCTCAGAGGTATAATGAGAAGTCCTGCTCTGATACCAACATATTTATAACTTCTGTCAACATGAACAATATCATGTGAGGGCTTTAAACACTTTAAAGCATAGCATGAGCTAACACCACCAATATTAAGGGAGAGAAGCTGTGCTTTTGTGATGATTTTCTTCTGTTCCTGTGCACTTGGTTTGGTGCAAATCCCACTCCTGTGAAAGCTTAAACCAGGGCTTGGGTTTATTCAGCAATCCCAGTGCAAATCCCAGGGTTTGAGCCACCCAAACCTGTGCTCCAGGTATTTAAGGGCCTCCTGACAACAGGCACCAGAGTTTCAACAGCATTTAGGGGCACATAAATGCAAACAGAGCTTTTAATGACCTGTTCCTCTCTTGTTTTTGTTTTTAAAGCTGTACAGGAGTGAACACACCCCGAGAGTTCTGTGCTATGATCATTTGGGTACCCACAGCAACTACAGATGCAGTCTCCCTCTTCCCAAACTCAAAATGCTTTAAAAGTTATTATACAATCCTTTGTATCGAAAAATTCAATACTGAGAACTTAATTCTACTTTTTATATTCAGATCAGTCAGTACCAGTACCATTATTGCTCTGATTTTCCTAATTAGTTCATTAAGTTGCATAATAATTGGTTTACTGCCACCCACTTTTTATGATGCTAGAACTGTGAAAATAAAATTGATTTAGGGCCTTATTCTGATCTATTATGCTTATTCACTCCCATATCCTGGTGCTTGCTGCAGGTTTTTTTCCCTTTCATCTCTCAAAGTCTGCATATTTTTCCATGGTTTCACTTAAAATGCAGCCCATATTCCAGTTTTATATAGGTGGGTTTCAGATGTGCATTTGACAAGTATAAACAAATAACCAAAGCATTGCCAATGGAAAACATCTGTCTCTCACCTTAGGAGGTCAAGATAAAACTCAGTGTGCGACATGCAAAGTATGAAATTGAATTTATTTCCATTGTGCTAATGACATATATCAGTGCCTTGACAGAAGTAGCTGGCATGTTATATTAATGGGGCTCTGTCCTAAAAGTGACACTGGAATATCCAGACAAAAGCATGAAATGGATGAGAAGAGAGCAACTCTTTGTTGTTACCTTGAGTAGTGGTACAGCGTGTGAAATCCAGTCCTCCTCCTACATAAGTAAGTAGTTAAAAATGTCCATTCAATGCAGATGCCTGGTACAATAGGAGAGAGAGAGAATTCAGGCTTGGATTAGGGAAAAAATGAACGTGATCCAAGATTTCCCCAGCACCAGATTTATATGGATGACTGGAAGAACACTCACTTCTTTCTGGTCCATAATAAAGGCACCGTGTCCTTGTCCGGGGTAGCCACAGCCAGACCAGAGCAGCCACACGACAGCAAAGGATACAGGAAATGTGCTCAGATAAAACTTAAAATTGGTTGTGGGCTTCAGTATTGGAATGGAATGGGAGAGAAGAGGAGAAGCAGGACTCAACAGGTGAAATAAATTGCTCTTCCCTCATTTCTGTTGCTTTCCCAAAAACAGAAACAGAATAAGGAATGCTTCGGCTCTTCACCCATGGAATCCCAGAATGGGTTGGTTGGAAGGGACCTTAAAGCTCTTCTCATTCCAACCCCTGCCACTGGCAAGGACACCTTCCACTGTCCCAGGCTGCTCCAAACCCCATCCAACCTGGCCTTGGACACTTCCAGGGATCCAGGGGCAGCCACAGCTTCTCTGGGCACCCTGTGCCAGGGCCTTCCCACCCTTACAGTAAAAAATCCACTGAGTGGAAAATGCACAGCAAAAGAGGAAAAAAAAAAAAAAAAAGGAAAGAAGAAAGAAAACATTTATGCATTTGTTTATGACTTGAGGTTCCTGCAGGTTGGAGACACTTCTGCACACTCCCAACACCAAAGTTTCCAAAAAAAACTCCTCCCATCTCCTCCTGTGGAAAAAGCTATCGAGTTCCACACATTGCAGCTCCCCGTGGCCCAATCCATCAGCCCAGCCCCAAGCTGTAGTGGCAGGCATGAATAAAGCAGAATTGGAAAACAGCTACCAGAGGTTTTCATGAGTTTTTGCTGTTCTTGGCCTGCTTTTTTGTTTTTGGCTGTTGACTTTGCAGCTTTTGGAAATGGAGTTATTCAGCCACTATGTGAAGCTGATTTTCCCTCCAACAGCAGCAAGGAGCTGACCCCTGTGCACGTGCTTCAAAAGTTAAAAGTTTATTGAGATTGCAAACAGTTTAAATGTTACTGGGGATGCAATATGGTGCATTTCACTCCCGTGCTGACCAGATGGCTGCCCTAAACAAACACCACCCCTTGTGCCACCACCCCTTCCAAACGAAGCGACACCGGTTTGGAGGTGGCCGAGCCCTCCAGAAATGCCATTTTCCTCCCAGGTTCCAATACACAATCACTGCATTAATTGCTCTGGAGCATCAAGTCCCAAAACTTTTCTACCAATTGACTGCTGTCCACCCACCCTCAAAATTCCTCTCAGGCAACAAAACACCCGTTTCATCAGGAATTTTGTTAAAAGCACTTGTGAGGACACAGTTGGCTCATTCTGATGGGAATCAGTTCTTAAAGCATCTCGATGAAGGTGACTTCAGACTATACTTTGAGAATATTTATTGACTTATAATTGAAAGATGTTTAGATTATTAGGAAGAAATCCTTCCCTGTGAGGGTGGGGAGGCCCTGGCACAGGGTGCCCAGAGAAGCTGTGGCTGTCCCTGGATCCCTGGAAGGGCCCAAGGCTTGGAGCTTGGAGCACCCTGGGATAGTGGGAGGTGTCCCTGCCTGTGGAACTGATGAACTTTAGGGTCCCTTCAAACCCAAACCTGTTTGTGATTCTATGAACCACCATCAACCCAAGTTTTATACACTCATGACAAACCTGAAGCACAATTTTTAAGAGAAAGAGATTCATCGACCAGCACTGTGCTGCAGAACAGGTTCTGAAACTTCTCTCTAGGCTGAGAATATTCATCTCACTATACAGATCCTACTCTTTTCCAGAAAAAGGCCATGGAAGCAAGGACCAGTTCTCACCATGCAACATTCCCCTTCCATTACTCCGTTTTCCCTATCCTCCCAGAATATGATCTCATTTGATGAACGTTTTGTCCCGATGTAAATATTTTCAAACACTGCAATAAAAAATTCATTACAAAAGTGATTGAGATGTTTCGGGTAGTTTTGCTAAAAAGAGATGATTGGCACATTTTTTTTTCAACTGTACACATGAAGGGAACTGATGTGACGCTAGTGCTGTAATAAAAATGTAAATAAAATTCATTATAGTTCATAGATTTCCTGATATCATCTTTATTGACACAATATTACTGAAATACGTAAAAAATAAATATAAAAATTATTTTGAGAATACATCACAACACCTTATTTTATCATCATAAAATAATAATGGAAAATCCCTTCAGGACAAAAAAAAAAAAAAAAGACATTTACAATACATGAATTTTCTTATGTTTTCCACAAGTTGCATAAAATTAAATGTATATAATTAATGTTCCCCTGTTTATGAGCAGCACTGCTTTGCTCTTGCTGCATACAAAGTCTCAATGCCAAGATATAAAGTAGACCCATTGGAGCCAATTTCCCTGCAGGATCACAACATTTTTTATGGTTTCTTGTAACCATCTAAATCTCACCACTTGAACGGTGTTTGTCAATGAATCTTTTAGCTTAATTACAAGATGTCGTACGTGCCCCACGACCTGTGTTTGAGGTCAAGGAACATTTAGATCTCACTGGAGCAAATGGAGCTGTTAGCACTGAAATGCAGCATTCTGTGGCTTCCGTGCCAGAGCTGACAGACAGCAGAGATCGTTTGGAATTCTCATTCCATGTTGTAATTTACTCCTGGGGTGTAAGTCAGAGCTGATAAAGTGCAGCTTAGATATAGGGATTGGGATTTTTTTGCGTGTTTCCTCACATCCACGGGATCAGAGAAAAATTTGGGAGGACCCTGCCATGACCCGTTGCCCAAGCAGGGGCAGCTCTGGATTCCAACCCTGTTGCTGAGCACTTGATCCACTCGTGCCCTGCCAACCTCCAGGGATGGAAATGGCATGTCTGGAAAAAGTCCTGCCCTGTTTGATACCCTCAAGGGGGAAAAAGTTCCTCCTTGAGGGCAGTGTGGAACTCCACCTTTCCCAGTTGTGGGGTTGTCCCTCATCCTCCTGCCTCACACCATGTGCTGAGCAACAGGAGATGGTCACAGCCCTCACCCTCCTGGTCACATCCCTGCTCTGACCTCCCAGGATCATAAAGAACAGAAACTGACTGGTTTAGGTTGAAAGGGACCTTAAAACTCATCTCTTCCCATGGGCATGGACACCTTCCACTATCCCGGGTTGCTCCAAAGCCATGTCCAACCTGGCCTTGGACACTGCCAGGGGTGGGACAGCCAGAGCTTCTCTGGGAACCCTGGCCAGGGCCTAACCACCCTCATTATAAAAAAATTGGTATGCAGCAAGTTCTGCAGACATATTGAGAGTTCCCCCCGTGGCCTCCTCAGGTCACTGATGAGGATGTTATCACAAATAAAGCCTCAGAGAACCCTGCAGGTTCTATCACTTCTCACAGACATTGCTGGGGTTACAACTCAGCCCAGCCATCAGCTGCTGCCCTCTCTGAGCCTGCTGATCCAGGTTTGGGTGGATTGGTTGGTTGGATTTGTTTCCAGCTCCAGTTGAAAACACACCAACTCCTTCCTAGTCCGTATTTGTTAAATACTGACCCGCACGCTAAACCCTGATAGGATAATGGCTTACCAAAGGTTAGGAAATTTCAGTGAGAAATTAAAACTTCAGCTTTTCTGTTTTCACAAATAGAATAAAAAGCTTCTACTGCCTGGATAAATTGAAGAGTCTGACTAGGAATGTTATAAACTCCAATTTATATGGGTTACATCATATGGGAAAAGCGTGGTCTTGTGAGCACCAACTAAGCACAGGTTTGGAAACTGAGGAATTGAATCCCAGTCCTATTTTTAACATTAATCTGTCACTGTGTAATCAGTTGAGAAACTAATCTCTGACCAGGCTCTGAGGACAAAATCATGGAATTATTTAGGTTGAAAAGCCCTCCAGGACCATCGAGTCCAAGCTGTGCCCAATTCCCACCTTGTCCCCAGCCCAGAGCACTGAGTGCCACGTCCAAGCATTCCTTGGACACCTCCAGGGACACAGACTCCACCACCTCCCTGGGCAGCCCCTTCCAGTGCTTAACCTCTCATTCATTAACACAGACTCCGATGGAGAGCAAAGTGACATTTCTAGGTAGCCTAGCCATGGCCACCACCACTATCCATGGTCACATCACTGCTCCACAGCCTCTGCTTCCCTGGGCATCACAAAACAAGTCACCAATCAAAAGCCACCACTCTGGGATTGGCAGTGAAGAATCAGAATACTTATTTTCAGAAGAATTATTCCAAATAAGCTCCAAAAGTCAAGAACAACACTCTCCCCATTGTTAAAACCTCCGTACAGCTGTAACGTGTAACTCAGCCCTGTAATCAGCTCTGGGTACTGAGTCTGACACCAAATCCAGGGATAAACATTTTGCTTTTCTACAATGCATAAACAGGCATCTTTCTCTGTGCATTCCTCACTGGATCTTCAAGCCTTTGCCAACTTGATTACACAATTCTTAACTAAATATTTGCCAATTGCAGCTGCGATACTAAGTGGTGCTGCTTGAAAATTCCTTTAGCAAAAAGAAGAAAAACATCATTACAGCACTTTTATTTTTAGTGGCTTTTCTTTTAATGAAAAAAAAATCCCTTTAAGTGTATTAGATAGCATGTTGTAATGAATAAGAACTTTAAAAATATATATCCACCAATAATTTTATATTTATTGCACTTAATTTAACAAATTATTGCACAAACCACATAGGCAGCAGTTTTGCTGTGAAATTATTATACTTAAATGAACTTTTGACAATGTATTAATTACGAGGACATGACCACATTTATTCTGCTGATCCGGTAATTACATGCATTAAAGAAATATTTATTCAGAAACCATGTAGTGTACTTCAAAACAGGCTTTTATTGCCAGGCTACATTTCCTGTATACAAACTGCCTTCTTGCCATTTATGAGCCCTTTTCAAACTTTTACAGAGGGCAGAAGGGGGCCAGGAATGCTGAGTAAACTCCGGGCTGAAACTTTCTCTGCACATTTGAAAGGACCAGGACTCTCCATCAGACACAGACCGCAGGCTGAATGGAGAGGTTGGGGAAAATCTTTACAGATTTGTCCTGCCTTGGCTTTATTCTGCTGGTTTGGGGGGAAAAGAGAAGAAATAGGTTCAGTAATTTACACTCGAGTTGGCACAAATTTTTGTCTTCTAGATATGAAACTCATGCAGCCCAACGTAGCTGCCATTGTGATCCTAGAAGTGCACAACATTTTCCTTGCTAGATATGAGGATATCCCTGACAATAAAGTGTTCTGCCATCATACTGTTCCTGAGCACTCAATATGCACAAGGGAAATGCAAAAGCCGAGTTGACCCCCAGATTTTGTTTGCAGTTTGTGGAGCAGCCTTTGAGTTACACTCAACATTAAAACCTGGGAGTGATTAAAACAAGAAAATCTAAAATTGAACACCAAAGGTCTTACCTCCAAAACTGAATCCAATTTTCCTTCTTAGCCAGTGCACATAAGCACTCAAATTTTCAATTATTTTTTTATTAACTTTTAAAGCCATCCTGTTCTGTTGTATTTGACAGCCAGTGCAAAAATTTGAAATATTCTCACTTGCATCACAATTTTTCCATTAAGAAACAGAGAACATCTTCACAAAAGGAGAATGTTTGTCTAAATAAAACCAACACATTTCTGTCCTTTTCTCTCAATGGATGTTTCATAATGCCAAGAAACATTTATGGAGTCCTCTAGTAATGAGCTGGTCTTGACTGTGAGCAACAGCCAAAGGTTAGAGCCACCTGATAAAAAACTCTGCAGGTTGAAACAATCTAATTTTGCCCTGCAGTTGTTCTTAATTCTTATTATATAAGCCAGGATTTTTTTTTTAGCATGTCATTGCTTTCATTTTTAATGAAAACTTATAACACAAGTGAGGAAAGGGTAAAATTTGGAATTTTGAATGAACAGCCTTAATTTTCATAAGCACCCCAGCCAAAAGAAACAATTTGTCGTAAAGGAAGGGATGTAACCTATTAAAAGTGGTGTCCCACTATGAAAATACAAAGCAAAGCACTAAGGGAAACAGGCACAGCAACCCAAATACTCTTAAATGTTTAAGTTCATTCGTGGTTTAAATCACTAAATTAATAGGTAGGAACCTTTCCCACCCCCATGAAAAGATTTACTCTGGATGTGACAAGGTGGGGTTCGGTCACAGGTTGGACTCAATGACCTTGGAGGGCTTTTCCAGCCTCAATGATTTGTGATTCTCTGACTAGTTCATGCCACTCTTCCCTACTTTTTGGATATTTAGAGTGGCTGTCGTGTACCTGGAATGCCTGGTACCTATGGATGAGGTCAGTCCTTTTTCCTCATCACTTTGGAAGAACAACTGCCATGACTGACAAACGGGACATCCTTTTTTTGTCTTAGGAGGAACCAGCAAAGTCAAAGAGGCCCATGTTTGGTTTAAGGCCCACAGCAGCCCCTTGGACAGGAAAACAATGTCACACTGTGATTTCAGACCTTTCCACTGCTATAGCAAACAGCAATTTTGGGTACAGGATAACCACAGCAAGGTGGAAGCTGCTAAAGGTTATGCAAATGCAGGGAATTAGAATTCTATCTCAATGTCATTACATGTGTCTACTTAGATGCACATTTTCTGCTATGTTTAAGTTAAACAAAACACTAAATGACTGTGTAGTATGACATCTCATTAATATGTTTCTATTCACATCTGTGCCTTTAGTATTAAAAAAAAGGCTGTTCTAGTGGTAAGAGATTAAGTCCTTTAATTAGAAACAAATGACAAATCACTGTTAACCCCATGTGATGCTTTCTAAAACTTCCATCAAATATTCCCCTTAAAACATTATTAAGCACAAGTTCAGCAGATCTACTTCCTAGAAAGTGCTATTTAACAAAACCCAGGCAGGATGTTAATACTGAGGCTGAATTACAGGTTGCCAGAGCATTTCCTGCAAGGGGATTGACAGGGGATCATTTTGTTATGGGGCCACCTCCAGCGTGTTGTGACAACCAGTCATTACACCTCTGAGCACAGCACTCAGCTGTAGGTTTCTACAGGATGCAAATAGCTCCAAATGGGTTCAATTTAGAGACAGCAGATAATGTATCACTCACTTCTTTAAGGTAGAAGCTTTTAATTTTCAAGGAAAAAGAAAGAGGAGTACATTTCAGTCTCTGGGAATAAAGATCTGCTTAACAAAGCCTGCCAGAAAAAAAAAATAAATAGATAAATCGAGAGTAGCAATAACTATTATAAAAATAAAAAGCTTAACTTGCTTTTCCCACTTGTCTCGGAAACCCGCAGGCTGTGTTAGCCCAGCATCCCTGTTTACTTAGGATGCCACACAACTGCTCATTTCAAATCTGTGCTTTGCAACTGGTGACAAATACTAGGGAGTAACATTTCCTATTTGCATAGCAACCCTTTCATCTTGAGCAGTCCCAACAGATTTTGCCAAGTACCCACACAGAAGATCAAAACGGAGAGCAATAATTATTGACGACAACTAATTCATGGTGCAGGCACGGCAAGAGTTGAAAAAATGAGTTTTACCAAAACAGCAACAAAATGAGGAGACAGAAAATGTCCAACCTGTTCAAAAATGGCCATTTTTAGGAATCACGAGAAAGAATTTGCTAGTTCAAAGCACAAACACAGCCCCAGGTATTGCAAGATTACACATTTTTATAAGTTCTGACTATGTTGGAAACAAAGACAAAACTCCAGGTATGCAACAAGCAACAGGTTCCCAAAGGTTTTAATGAATCTTATGTCCTTCTGTCACCTTGTTCTTGCCTAGAAGCTCCAAACACAAAATGTAAACAGTGCTATAGTTTCTCAAAGTCAACTTCTTTAGGGTAAGATATATATAAAATATATGTAATAACAGGACAGGTTATTTTGTTTAATGTTGTTTTTTTTTTTAAATTAAATATGGATACCTACAGAAAGACATGTCAGTGGCAGACAAAAGCCATTTTCCACAGCTGCCTGCCCATCACAACCTTTAACCAGCACTCCATACAACTTTAAGGATTTCTCTGTGTGTTGTTTAGGTTTGGTTTGAGGTTTTTTTCTCATCCACAACACTGGGATTTAACAAAAATGAAAGTCAACATCTGACCAAGCCAGACAGAAAATGTTTGTGTACTAAAAAAATGGCCCAAGAGGCAAATATGGGTGTTCTTCTGCAATCTTACTGTACATACAGTGCTAAAGGGAGGTACTTGCTAATATATCATATTACGTGATGTATTTGAGAGCTGGAAATTTGGTATCCAGTGTATTTTTCTTTGTCTTCAAAGTAAAGGAAGGAATATGCAAATCAAAAGCCAGAGCAAATTAAAGGTACTTCGTAATTGACATTTTAATTATCTTGTTTGGATATTATTCATTTTATTTATTCTCCTAAATGCAAACAATTCTGGACCACTGTATAAATATTATCTCCACTGGAAGCCGTCAGTACCTCTAATAAAAACGTACACTTGCTTGGCTACCAAATCCAATTAAACTTATTCTAAACATACTGTGTTCATTGTAACAATGTATTTCTGAATAACACACAAAAGACTTTGGAAAGAAGGGACAGTTTAAACCAGGCCAGTGAAAAGACGTAATTAGAGCTGTGTGGGCTTGGCAAAACCATCTCGACAAACAGGCCCGAGGTTACTTTTGCCAAAGCCCTCCAGGCTCACTAAGGTTTCATTACAGTGAGGAGAGCTTAATTCTGGTAAGTATCAGATATAATAGGATGTAATCAAATATAAAATAACAATAATTTAAAAAAAAAAAAGACAAACGAGAAAGAAGAAACCGAACCCGCCTCAATGAGAGTTGAAATACAAGCCGTGTATTTAAGGGCTGTGTTACGAGCGGGTTCAGCCGGCGCAGGTTTGTTTGGGAAGAAGAAAACTTGAAGATTAATTAGTAGGATTAACACAAGCAATTTGTTTTCTGGAAACTCTTTGCCCGTGCTTGGACTTGGCCCACACACCCTACAGGGAGCTTTGTATCTCCTGATCGCCAGACACACCCTCAGGACTTGCTCGCGGGGCAGTCACGGTTACTCGGGGTGGTTTCATTTCCGAGGGGGGAGAGCTGCTCTAAAAAGGGGCACGGAAACAACTCCTCCAGCTTTGATTACCCTTGGACAAGATACGACAGAATGTTTTCGAAGGGTTTCAAAGGATTTAGAGCTTCAGAGGGAAGCACAAAACTTTTGGTGCCCCGACACAGCAGAAGCACTCCTGTCCTCCACCGAGCAGGAGCTCTGCCACCTGCGTGCAAACAACGTCCCCAACACTGAGCAACCTCCTTGGAAACTGGATTGTCCTTGCCACAGCTGCCTTCCAGCAATTATCCTTTAAAAATGTCCCAGTCAGGAACCTGAACATCTGGTAAAAATTCACACCTGGCCAAACCAGGACCCTTTAACTTGTTTGGTCCATGTTGCTAAATCAATCTCCCCAAAATGAAGCACAAGGTGCCATAACTGATCTCCCCTGTCCCCAGCTGTCCTGGTCCTTGCCTTGCTCCCAGCTGGTATCCACAGCAAAATGGTCCCTGGGATGGAAAAGGATGAGCCATGGCAGCACCCTCTTCCTGCTGGACAAAGGGCGTTTTCCAGCATCTGACAGGGCACAAAAGCAGCTCTAAGAGCTGTAACTGCCCCTCTGCCTCGCCATTATCACCAGGAGCTCTGAAATACTGCACCAGGCCAGTAACCCCTGAACACACCCACAGGTAAAGCCCTGTGTCACGCACCTATCCCTTGCAGACAAATTCTCCGTTAAACAAAAGTGAATTTAATTTCTCAGAGAACTGACTCCTCCCACATCAACTGTTAGCCAGAAACAACCAAAATTCTCCAGCTTAATCTGGTAAAATTAGGCTTGAAACACGATATTATGAACATGAGACAGTAGCTGGAAAGGCAGAATGTTCTCTCACACCCGCTCATTTCGGTGGGTGCTGTGTGAAGCCCATCAAGCCTGCATGGGAAACATCACACCCCTTCCATTTGGATGCCTAAATATAGACCTGGGAACCTAAATTTGGCTCAGTTTTGGCATAGGCTTCATTTGGAAATGAAAGAGCTAAACCACTTGTTAAACCACAACCTCGGTAAACTGGGGAAAAAAAAGGGGGGAAAAAAGAAAAAAAGATTGGAATCCTGTGTGATGCTATTGCAGGAATCAGGAAATCAGGAATCAGTGTGTTTATAGCAATTTCCTTGATTCACTTCCACATTTCCTCACTGGAGGAAGGATCAAGCAGTCACCTGTGTGAAGGTGTGACCAGTGGCAGCCCACGGCCCTGACATCCCACTGACACACTGGATGGAAAACGACCCTGGGACTTCCATCCTCCCAAAAACCATCAGCAAAAGCAGGTCTGAGGCCATGCCAGCACCAAGTTTTTCCCAAAATGTGATTCTTACACACATTCCTGTGGGGCAGAGGAATTGCTTCCAACCCTTCAGAGCCCACAGGATATTTTGTCGTTAGGGACATGTCAGAAAGGCACTGTGTGATCACAGTAATCACTGTGGACACCCATAACAATGAGAATAATATTTAGACATTTTCATCTTCAAAGCACTTTTAAAACATCTGTTAGCAGATCTCCCCAGCTGCTGGTTGAAGAAGACAATAACTATAACCCTGATGACATTCAGGAGTGGTAGAGAATCCTGGGGGGATTAACGATGCCCATTTTACACATAGGAAAACCAAAATTCCATGGAAACCTGTGGTTCTTCCCATCATACCAAGAAAAAGTACAGGAGCACCAACATTTTGGTGCTCTCAGATCTCCCTCATCCTCATTCCCAGTAGGAAACACTGCACTTGAGAAAGTGTCGTAATTTGGGGGATCCAAGAAAAATTCAAGAACGTATTTTTGGATTTTTAGTTTGGTTTTGGGTTTTTTTTCAATTTGAATTAGGATTTGCAATATTCCAGTATTTCTCCTCCCATGCAGTCTCCCCTCGGAGCAGGTGGAAAATGGAGGAGCACAAACTACCCCTCACCACCTCTTTACCTCTCATCCATGAGCATCTTCTGCTCATGGTAGGAAATTTGCAAATTAGAGTCATGAGCTGCCTTTGATTACATTTACAATTTTATTGTAACAGCTCCATACAACCCTAGCATTCCTTTTAAAGTTAATTAATAGTTTAGGGTTTACAAATTCCTTTATTTGCTTATCTGAAAACCATTTTTAGGGAAACCAGTGCCGTTGAAAACCTGGACAATGCCTCCACCTGCAAGGAGAGCAAGGATCTCTCCCAGGCATTCTGTGCCAATGTAAGGTTGATAAATTGCTGTGAGAGCACGCATTTGTGTACAGAAGGGTTAATTTTAGTTCTAAACACTATTATTTTTTTTAGACCTGAATCTTAAACCTCTTGAACTCACATGAAATGTCTCCCTGGGAGCTGAGTCTCCCATAGGTAGATTGCTCCCAACCATCACCTTCCCCAGCCCTGATGTGGCTCCACCACCACCCTTCAGAGTTCAATTCCCCTCCTGGCATGTAAAATAACTGGATTTTTTTTTAAATGATCATTTACTTAATATTAATATATAAAATTTCTTAAATAACTCAGGTTCTGGAGAGGCTTTCTTTTCGTAGAAGGTTGTAGTCCAAAGCCACAGCCTGATAAGAACCTGAAATCCCAAGGGGGAAACTCTATTTAACCCCCAGTTCAACTTCTAATGAAAGGAAACATAGAAATGTAGCTATAATTTAAGATATCATATGGAAGTCTGTTCAAAGTTTTTTCAAAAATATAAATTACAAGAGATTATTGATTTTTAAAAAGCTTACTTCAACAATCAGCTTTCTATCTCATTCTATTTCACTCTCTCTCGTTTATTCATTTCCTTATGTAAAAGAATTTAACCAAAGGAAACTAGCATTTTAATTCAATTTCTCCTATAAAATATATAATTTTATTTTGTCATAATGGCTGCTTTTATTTCCAGAGTCAGATTTTATTTAAATTTCAGTCCATTAGGAACAAAACTTGCCATTTTCTGATAAACAAAATCAGCAGGGAAGCCTCTTCAAACTAGGAATGTATTTTCTATCAACCTTTGTTCTAGTCAGTCTAAATGACAGGTATATTCCACTTTTCCTGCGTTTAGTTTTAAAGATTCTATGGGGAGAAGGGCGAATAAAGAGAGTGACATTTTTAACAACAAAACTAGCAATCAGAAAAGCAGCCCGATGACAGGCATGTGGAAGAAATGGGGGAAAAAAAAATAAAAATAAAAAAATATCTAATCCATCGCTTCGGACCACCAAAGAGGACTAATATGAGTCATTTACAGAAAACCGTTAATTTTCCTCCCTGTGACTGTTGTTTGTAGAAGTGCTCAAACCTTCGAGGTTCAGCCATTTAACTGTTTCTTGGGAGGTTGGAAAAGAAGGCAAAAAACCCTAAAATAAATGTAGATGTAGTGTTTGCTAAAAAAACACAGATCCTTGCTTAAAGCCAAAATTCCGATGGGGAGATGACAGCATTCCCAAGCGAGAACAACATCCTGCCGGGTCATGTGGTGTTTTAGTCACACCACCACGGCCAAAGTCAGCATTCTCCCAAAGTGTGGAAATTTAGACCCCTGGCCCAATCCAGCTGCTGTTTTTCCCTCAGAATTCCCTTCCAGTTTGGTGTTTGGCTTGGAAGGAGGTGGCAGTCTCCAGGGCAGAGCGAGAAGCCGCCGTAAGCGCAGCTTAACCCAACTTCTCCAAGCTGGGCAGAACTTTGAAGCCAACATTAAAATGCTTATTGGGTCCATGGCGTTCTTCAATCAAGCCTGGGGTCACACAACTGCTTTTGGGGACTTTTTAAAATTGTTGTCCCCACAATATGGCCCAGAGGGACCCTCTGACCGCTGGTGAACAGCGAACACCACGGATGGAAGAGGGGCACCAGTGCTTTAATGCCCAGATTGGACTTGGAAGATGCTTCCAGGACCTTTGCTGAAGAGCAAAGGCACAACCCCCTGGGGGGAATGGCTGGGTGCTGTGCCCTGGGGTCCAGCATTCCCATTCCAGAGTCACAAACCAGTTTGGAGCCGTGACTCAACTGGCACTGGATGGTTCCACAGCGAGGACTGAGCTAAGGAAGGCACAAGGCTGTTTCCAGCAATTCCCACTCTTGCTTAATGACCGCACTTCTAAAGTCTTTAATCCAGTGTTGGGAAAGAAAATTAATTGGGCCGATTTTGAGCAGACCTAGGAAGTTGGATGCTGCAGGCAGGACCTCCTCAACTGCAAACCAGAGCCTTGGAATCATTTGGATTGGAAAAGACCTCTAAGATCACTGAGTCCAACCATGATTACACAGAATCTTTAAGGTGGAAAAAGACCTCTAAGTTCATTGAGTTTAATAATGATTTCCCAGAATCTTTAAGGCTGGAAAAGATCTCTAAGATCACTGAGTTTAACCATGATGTGGAAGTGGCAAACTGCTGCAGGAGCCAAGAACAGCAATTAGCAGGTATTTTGGTGATACCTAAAATTCTTCCAGACCCCCAAGCAACACTCTTCCTGGGAAACATTAACAACCAAAATTATAGATTGAGCCTATGGCCTCTAAGCCAGTTTCCTTCAGGTTTTGGGGAGTGATTGAAGCCCTCTTCAGGGCATCACTCCATGTTTTCACTGTGGGAAGGGAGAAAGGCAGCTGGATATATCTATCTACACCATCCTCAGCACCTGGAGCACTCCCAAAATCCCAGGTCTGACTGCGTGGGGGGCTCCTTTGGTAGCTCCTGGAACATTTTCTAAAATCTCTTCTCTAGCACTGACCTTTCTGGTTGGAAAAGTCCAGATTCCTCTGAGCTTTGCTTTGTTTGTTACTAATTCTGACGTGAGGATTCACAGGGTATTCCTAAAGGGGAGTAAAACAAAGGAGTTATTGCAGCCCTAAGAGACTTAAAGGATTATTTCCTTGTAAAATACAAATGACAGTTTTCCTGTAATGTTTCTCCTCCATAATGTACATGTTAATCTGTAATTTCCTTTGCCAGATGCAGTATAATCCTCCTCCTGCAGACACCACAGCACAACTGCTGTTGAGAAAACAGCAGCAAGAGGAGTTCATCCATTCTAAGATGGTAAAAAGCAACTTCAGCAACCAAATTTTTGGGTTCTCCTTGCAGGCAGGCACCCAGCCTGATACAGAAAGATGCAGGTCTGCATTCAGAGCTCACTTCTCTCTTTAAAAAAATAGCAAAATTTATACCTGATTTCAACCAAACTCCTTAAGTGTGATAGGAGGCACCCAAAAGGCTGTTTTGCAACAAACCCTAAATCAATGTATAAAAACTTCCACAAACAGGTCACAACCCACTCATTTACCAGTTGCTTTTTGTCACTTTTTAATTATTGCTCATGCAAAGAGAATTTTTTTAATCTTATGCAGGTTCATAAGATGTTGTTTCTAAACTAATCTAAACAGTCTTTAAGTAGAAAAGCAAATCCAACATGTTTAGGAACAAATCTACCACACCCTATTAATAAGTAAATAAAGGATCTGGCTGGATTTGTAGAAAGGACAGAGAAAAGGCTACAAAAACACACAAAACTCCATTTTCAATGTGTTGTGGGTTGTTTCATTAGGTTTCTTTAGATGGCTGGGTATTATTTCCTCAAAATCATTGTTCCTCAGCCACCGTGATACGTTGAGCTCCTCTCCCAGCTATGACAGAAGGAATAATTATCTTCCTCATTAGTTCTACCTACAACATGAGTGCCAATTAATCTGGTGATGATATTGAGAGTGGAACCAGCTGGTGGATTACAGAGCATGAACCCCTCAAGCTATTTCAAAGCTGGCCTGGGGTTCCCCACATCCTTGCTGTGCAGGTCTTTCAGTGGTATTCACCCTTTCCAAAGGTTCTGAGAAGGACTTAAATCTCACCTGCTTTTCCTAAACATTTCCAGAGAGATTCAACAGTGACATTTCAAGTTCTACTTTCTCCTGCTCCAGCTTCTTTCCCTCCCTCTACAACTTTGCACATGAATTGATCAGCAAACACCGAGCGATGACAGAGCCAAATACTGCAAAGTATTTTAAAGTCATCCAGGTGTTTGTACCCACTCAGGCAAGGAGTTAATCAAGCAGCAACATAAATTAGGCTACAAGTGCCAAGTTCAGCAGTACCTGACCCATCTCTCTGACCACAGCACCCCAAAAACTGCAGAAAGAAACCCTGGCAGTATTTTGATTTATGCAGCCTTTGAAAATGATTCCTGCTGATCCCCTCCAAAGCCTCAGATTCCCCCCAGGTGAGGGAGAGACCAGAGAGACACCGAGATTTTAGGTTTAATTAATTAAGGAATGTGAAATAGTTGCAAGAGCAGCAATGTGGTAGCAAACCCACACTCAGCATCTCCCTCTGCCCCAAATGTGGGACTGGCAGGACCCCACACAGATCTGTCCCCTCAGATCTGGGGACAAAGTCAGGGAGATCCATACAGGAATTTGTTGGATTTCATATCTCCAACAGCTGAAGGTGATACAAATAATGTAGTTTTGTGGTTATAGTCAGTCTATAGTTATCCAAGAGATCCTGGAGACCTCAATATTCCCACTCTATCTTCACAAAATATGCTCATGCAATACATGCTGCAAAATCCTCATCTCAAGTAATTAAAGTAATGCAAAGACACTGCATCGTCTAAAGCACAAAATTCCACAGTTCTCCAAGATTAATGTCCCATTCCTGTAACTTGGTTGTTCTTGGCTTAAGTATTCAACATAATGCTGCTCATTACAGGGAGCAGTGACATCTCTATCCAAGGGGGAAATACGGTTCAAGTCAGCTTTGGTGTTTAAATATTAGTAGTAAATTCAAATTCAATTTCACATGATCAGTGTATGTGACACTAACTACATCAAGGTAGACTTGGGGATTTCTCAGCTCCGTATCGAAGAGAATTACATGACTGAAAACTAATTAGGGAAGCACATAAAGTGAATTTATTTAGTATTCTCTTGTATGTAGTTAACTTAAAGTAATGTATCAAATTTCCCACGGAAAAAAAATGTGGCTACATAACACTGAACAAAATGCATCAGAAATCAGATCTAGCAAATTATCTTTATTTTTCTTCTCTTTTAAAACTGAAAATGTTTAAGTGGTAATAAAAAATTTATAATAGTAGGGATTTTTCCTCTGGAGAAGAGGAGTGCTTTGGTACCGCGCCTCACGCAGGGAATTAGAAACAGCTGCCGTGGAAGAAGAAAGAGCAGTCAAACGTTATTTGTCTCTCTGACCAAACAGCACCTGAATTTTGCTTCCTGAGGCTCCGGGGTGCACTTCTGGCAGCAGTGCCCTGCCCAGAGCCGGAGCGCAGCCCGGCAGCTGCTCCCCAAGCAGGAGCGCGGCACCGCCATCCACAGGGAGCGGGATGGTTCCGGGACTGTTCAAAACTAACACGCGTCAAAAACCGCTCCTAAATCTTTTCTCTCCTCCCTCACACACTTTCCTGCTGGTTATATAAAGCTTTAGGATGAACCCAACTCCCCCAATGCCTCCTTCTCCCCTTAACGCCATGCTGTCACACGCAGACTCTCCATCTTCCCCCTCTCCTCTCCTTTTCCATCTCCCTTTCCCTCCTCCACCTCTGATTCCTGCATCCACCAGGCCTCCTGCCAGCCAGGCTGAGCCCAGCCCTGCCTCCCACCTGGGTGGCACTGGTGACAACACTCTACCTCCAAACACCCAGTAAATGTTTTATCACTCTTCTGCTGCGTGTTCTAAATGATAAATAACGACAATAGATGTCTTATCAAGTATTTATCTCCTATTGTTGGGCTTTGAGCAGAGCATTAAGTCTAAGTGCTGGTGAGGCTGGGTATTAACAAAGCCATTTGTGATAAATGGAGCAGCCTTGGTGGGTCACTGACACTTTGACAAGCTTTCCATAGGCATTTTTCCCTGTAATGTTTTTGCTCTTTCGTTTTTACCACTCAATTGAAGTAATTGCATTCTAAAAACAATAATAAAATATGTTATTAATTGGGAATGAACAAATAAAGCTGAGTCTCCTGAAGGCACTGAAATAAGAGGGTGATGTGGCTGCAATGGCGAAGGGATCCATTCCTTTCACTACCTGCAATGCTGTCCTAAAAAGCAGAACAAATAACCATATTACAGAGTCATATGCTGAATTATTGATGAATGATTGGTGATTAAGTTCAAAGAGACCTTGAGGATCACATCCAAAAAGTCTTTGCACTGGAACTGAAGGCAATCCCTTCAGCTTCAGCCTGGGTTTGTGGTTGTTTCCCTAAGGCAAAGCTCTTTTTGCACCACAATATCTCAAATAATAATAATAATAATATCTCAAATAGGAACTTCACTGAGCTCTGCTTATTGACACATTCCAGTGGCATTTGTGGTTAAAAGCTGCCTTTTATTTCCCATGTTGCTATTTATCGTGCTATGTACAAGGATATGGGAAGCAGAATATTGAGCTCATCTTTGGGGTGGGAAGCCTCCAACACTCCACCATTGCCTCCTGCATCAAGAAACCATTGCTTAAAATCTCAATTCTGCTTGCACATTCAGGTTCAGCCATCGACCCAGCCCAGGCCAGCACCTGGCTGCAAATCTGCTTTCAAAGAAGGGAGCAAAAAGAGATCTCCTCATATTGGAACCAGAGCTGGGAAGAGGAGAGGAAGCCTCAGCAGAAGCTGCTGGGCAGCTCCAGGGGTGCCCATCGCTCTCCCAACTCCGAGGGCAGTTGGAATTCTGCCTCCCAAACACCACAAGTCAGATAAGGCAAATCCTGTCCCAGGGGATAATCTATTTTTGACTTAGGCACGCTCAAGGAAGACAAAAGTGATGAGTAAACAGATTTTTGAGGATGCAGTTTTAAGCTGTGTTGACTGTGGGGCGGGGGGACCATCCTCTGGCATCAGGAGAGGAATTTGCCCACAGTTGGGAAGTCAAACTCTGCTCCTGCCATCCCAGGAATGTCCTTCAGGGCCTTTGTGTCCCAGAAGCTGGACTTCCTAACTCAAGCAGCACATTTCTTAAAGGACAGAAGGCTGTAGTTTGAAAAAATAAAATAGGAGAACTTTCCAGCTTTTTCTTTACATGAATTTTTGGCCAATGGATTGCTGTTAAACTCCCAGGATTTTTCCAAAAATGGGACACTGTCAGTGTTAGATGACCACTCTTGCTACAAGATGCAGTAATGTAATCGTTAGATTCAATAAAAATAGCAAAACCTAAAGTTAAATAGAAAAACTGATGGCCAAAAATAGATGGGGAACAAAAGAGGGAACTTTGATTACAAAACTAAAATAAATTCCTGATTTTAAAACAAACATTTAGCAAATCTCTCAAAGGTCAGCTCAACATGTAAATGCTTATCTGATAAATTAAATCTATAAGTTTGTGGTTTATATAAACACAAAATCCAAAGGACCTAATTTTCTTTCTAGCACTGCAAATGTGCATAAGGGATTTTTTCTCTCCCTCACAATTTAGTTTTGCTGGGGTTAATATATGTGAAATAATATTCAACCATTATTTTTCTATAAGCATGGAAAAAAATTGGCAAGGATTTTTTTGGGGTTCTAGGGGTTGGGATTTTTTTTGTTGTTGTTGTTCTTTTAGGTTTTTTTCTTTCACATTTCTGGTCTGTATCTTCAATGTTAAAGAGCAAGACAAATTTTCTGCCACAGACAACAATTTTGGGCATGTGATGGGATTGTTGGGGTGTCTGTACAGGGCCAGCAGCTGGACTTCCACGATCCTTGTGGCTCCCTTCCAGTTCGGCATATTTTAGGATTCTCTGCTTTCATTTTTAAACAAAGTGGTCAAATCCTAAAACTTTTAGGCTCCCAAAGCCTTTAGGATGTGGATCTCACCAGCTACCAATGGTTCCATGTACAAAGTGTCCTGCATCTCACACCCTTCCAAGCCAAAGACCAAGCTCTGCTCTGAAGGCCCTTTTTCCTCCTGCAAAACCAGTTTAAATTAAAAAGAATCGTTTCAAAATGTCTTCATAAAGACATTTCAAATGCCACCTGATTCAGCATTGAGTTTGCTGATAGAAACAACAGATTTAGGGATAAAAGGCTGTCTCAGCTTCAAAATAATTCTTTCCACATAAGTACAGACAGAGTGGGGGATGATGTTGGACCTTATTATTCATGGCAAAGCCTAACAAAAATAAATAAGCACAACCACAGAAACCAATCCCAGAATATCAAAACTCATTTCTAACTATTATATTTGATTGTGGCTTGAATATTCACCCAGCTCGAGCACCGCTCATTTTTTACATATTTTATCCAGAAATTCTTCTTCCTCCTTATCTAAGGAGTTCTTAACCTCTGAGATAAGAAACAAAAGGCTGGGAATCATGATCTGTATAAAACTGATGCTAAGTGAGCTGGTTGAACCCAAAGGGAAGGATCAGCAGTGATAAGTTTGTACATAGAAGGGCAGTTGCTGCAAAGAATTTGCTCTGTGTGTCCACTTCAGAAAGGATAAATAGTAACAGGCTGGAACTGCTGAGGAGGAGATTTTGATTAGACATTAACAAAAAAAGAGCCTATAGAGATTGTGGAAACTCCATCAGTGGAGATTTAAAGAGCCAGTTAGACAAGGATCTGTCATGAGGGATTTGGGCGCAGCTGATGCTGCCTCCAAGCCCTATTTCCTATAATATCTGTGCCCTTCCCTCTCTACTTGCACTGTTAATTCAGACTTTGCTCTTGCCATGTGAGAATATTTTCCTATTTTTAGTTCACCTGTAAATGAAACACATTCAATACTTCTATCTTTCACTTTTTCCTGAAACTTGAGGCATTTAGAATTCACTAAGTATTTTAAAACAAGCACAGCCTTCAGGAAAGCAAAATTGTGGTTTCTCTTTATGTCTATTTTCATTTAACAAATAGCACACGTTAAAGTAAACATTTATCAATATGACACACAAGTGACAAATTAAAAACTGGATGAACACCGAATAGAATGAGTAAATGACACCAAAATACAAAACTAAACTGGCACCAGACATCTCAATGCCTGAAGAGTAAACTTTCCCTCCTCAGATATTTTAGATTATGCTGGGGGAAAAATTAAAAAATCTTGCTAAGGAACACTCCCCCTGTCCTGATTTAAACCAAAGATTAAAATGAAGATGAGAAGACGTAGATGAAGTAGGTTCGGTCAAAGTACAAACAACTCCTAATTCCCATAAAGATTAAATGTGGATTTATCTCCAGGATCTGTTGCTTTTCATCAGAGCAGTCTTGGTAGGAAGAGACAAGAGGAACTGCAATGCAAACTGAAAAGCACCCAGGAAATTTTCCTGAGTTTTGAAACAGTTTGAATGACGTTCTCGGGGCATTTCCAGAAATAGAAATGCCCAGTGCTCAAGTACAGCAAAGAAAGCAACTATCCCTGCTGCAGCAAAATCAAAAATAGGCCTGGAGCTTTCAAACCCTCCCATCATCATTCCTTTAACCTTGTCCCTCTTGCCCGTGCGAGTTCTCCCTCTGTGTTCCAACAATCCACCCAAAGGGTTGGCACCAGGAGAAATTAATGGCACTTTAATGCAGCCCTCCCTCAGATCAGGCTCTGCATCCTTCCTTTCCAGGCTTTCCAAAGCCTGGCTTTCCTTGAGACTTTTTCCTGCTTGCCCAACACATTCCATTTTTCAGTCAGTGTTGAACATCGCTTCCTTCCCAGTCTTTCCCACCCACTAGGAATTTTTAAAAATTGTGGGGGTTTTTGTCTATACAGGCCATTATATTTAGATTTCCTCTGTTATTTATCATATATCATATGATATTTATCATATGATATATGATAAATATATCATATGATATATTTATATCATATTTATCACATATTTATGATTTTCCTCTGCACACCATCTGATCAGTCTCCTTTCTACCTTCCTCAAACCAGCTTCCTACAGCAAACACTCCAACCTACTGGAATTTTTATCAAGAGATTGAGGCAACTTCTTCTACTTTTTGTGACTTGCTCAGCAACAAAAGTTGCACATTAGAACTGATTAAATAAATCAAAATCTGATGGATAAATCAGAAAAATGTCTGAAGTTTTGGTTTTAATCCCTTTTTTCACTGCCCATTGCAACCTTTGCTTCAGGAACTGCTTCTTGGAGCCCACTACCCATGGGATGTAAAATTCTGTCGATTAAGCTGAAGTTTAGAAAAAGTTAAGCTGGTCATTTGGTCTCTAATCACCTCACACAAAAATCCCAGTGTTTTGTAATGACATCATACATAATCATAAGGCAAAATGGGATGCCATCTGTTTTGCACCATTTCCTTTTGTCTTATTAATCAGAACTTATTTCTGTATCTCGCTTTTTCTCCTCTGTGTGGATAATTCAATACATGGAGCCCTTTTTTTTAAAATTCAGGATTTATCTGACCCTCAGGTTTTTATAATTTTATCAGCTCACCAATAAAGTCAGCATGAAATTAGTTCTCCTTACTTGTATTATTTTAGGTAAGTGATTAGGTAGTGAATAATTCCTACAACCCACAAAAAAAAAAATCAGTTATAGTGTAATGATCCTTCAACCATAAAAGCAAAAACAAACTTTTTTTTTTTACATTCTTTTTTTCCTCAAAAATATTTAAGGATGAGAATGATTCTCATGAGCAAAATTAGTTTAATACTTGTATGCAGAACTTACTGCACCATTCACTGTGAATGTTGCTTTACTTCAACCTCTCGTGATAACAACTGCTCCAGATCCTGAATGTTTCTAGGAAGAAAATACCCTGATTTCAGTCCAGCCCAGTGTTTTTAGGATATCTAGGATGACCATTCAATGCCTTTTTCCTCAGCTCCCACCAGAACCCTCTTGGTTCCCAAACAACATCTGTAGGGACTGAATCCTTTCTAGAGGATGGGGGCTGTTACCATGGAAAAACACCCAACACGAGCTTTCTAAACTAAACTGCTGCTCCAGCCTGAAAAAACAAACTTATTGATTACAAATCAGTTCCTGTGGAATGCATCCCCACCTCTTTCCCCACCCACAGACAGGAATATCCCTCCCAGCACAAACTCTTTGGGGTACAAACTTCGATTGGAAATTGCCGAGCACATTGCAGCATTCCCCAAAACAAGGTAATCATATGCAGGCTGCAGAATGTGCTTCTCCAGCATAAAGCATCTGGTTTCACAGTTCATTAGAAGTTTCTTTTTCTCTTATGGCTTTGTGGATAACTTTTTACGTCCTATTTAGAGCCAGCAGTAGATTGGCATTTCCAAAGGCACAGTTTGAACACTTTTCAAAAGCTGCAGCAGCCACACGCCGTGGTGGCTTTATCAGCATCAGCCCCTCTCTCCCAGTTCTCCTGACAGAGTTTCCTACATGGGAAGTCTTCACTAGACTTGTGGGGTTGTTTTTAAGTTTACCTTTTTAACCATTTCCTTTCTATCCCCTTTACAGCCTGCTCAGCTTTCTGTGCTGACTGAGCCGTGAATTCCTGGAGTTTCATCAGTTCAGGCCTCCCTTCTCTCCTTTATTTAGGGGAAAATTGTGCAGGGAATAAGAAAATAATTTGGGTTGGAAGGGACCTTAATGCTCATCTAGTTCCAACCTTCCTCTAGAGCAGAGCTGTCCCCCACTTATCCACTCCCTCATGTAATTTATATTAATTAATTGGGGTGGAGATTAATTCCAGGCTGGGAGTTTCACTGAAAGCATCATAAGCATGGCCTCCTGCCCCAAAATCTCCTGTTTGACTCTGGCAGAGGCCGAATTGATCTGAATTTTTCCAACAAATTCCAGACAGCCTTTGCAAAACTGCAGGTTTTAAACCAGGCTTTAACACAGAACACCTTGGAATGTAAAATTCCCCCAACGGCCTGGAAGGGCACCTGGGATGCTCAGCCACAGGAGGAGATGCTGAGGACCTGGACCACCTTAGAATTGGCAGAAATTCCCTGAGCCTTCCCAATCCAGACCTGGCTGCCCTAGGCCAGGGCCTCTCACCACTCTGGAAAACCAGGGTGGGCAAATTCTTGCTCCTCAAGAAAGTTCAGAGACTGATTTGGTCTTGGGTTCGTGGCTCTGTCCCCTTCCCCACCTACTCCTCACTTCTTCCTGATGGAGCACAAAGCCACCCCTGAAGCTCTCTCTGAAAACCAGTCCCTTCTTCCAAAATAATCTGGATTTTCTACAAATTACTCCTGCCTTTCCTTCTTTATCACTCCCCCAGTTCTTGTGTGATCTGCAAGCATTAAAAGTTTTTTTTTCCAGGTCATTACTCGTCCCATGGAAACGCGTTAGGCCACGGCTGGATCTCCATGAGATGTTGCTGAAAACATCCCCATTACTTTCTGCAATTAGTTTACCACTTTTAAATCTGCTTAATAGGGGCCACAGTCATTTATTATGTCTTGATTTCTTTTATTGAAATGTTGTGTGGTACTAAGTCAAGGATGGGATTTTCAGTACATTATGACAGCCCCATGAGCTCTACCAATCCCTTTAGCTCCGATCTTTGCTCCCAGAGCCTGAAATCTTGGAGCCAGCTGGCTGCCAAACTTTCCCTTAATTCTGTATTTTTATCTAAACTGTCTCAATTAATTCTATCTAAATTAATAGCTGTAATTTTTACCATGACCCATGCCAAGACCCATCCTTTTATGAAAGCAGTTCAACCAGTGTCTTAAACACAAATAAAATGAGGGGTGACTAAATAGGAAAAGTTAGGGTTCAGCAAAATAAGTCATATTAATCAAAATAAGACATACTTATCAAAATTCAGGTGTGGGGTAAACTGCTGGTTTGAGTTTTTTGTTTTCCTTTTTCATTGGGTTTAGTTTGTGTGTTTGGGTTTTTTAAAATACACTCTCCTGGCAGAAACTATTCTCTTTTGGGAAATGATCCTTCCCTCAAGAAAATAATTTAAGTTCTTTTCTTACAACAAAACCACTGTCAGTCCACCTTTGAAAAGGGTGTCTTCAAGTTAATAATTACTTCTGACTTAGTTAAAGAGTAGAAGGTCTCTTCCAAGCAGATTTTTTAATTCAGACACTTAAAGGTAAGATTTCTCCCTTCTAGGATTTTTTAAAGGGTTTAATTTTTTACTTCATTTCATCAACTCTCTGACTGGCAAGGAAAGTCTTTTTGTTGTGATTTATTGGCTTGTCTAGCACCAGATCTCCAAATAAAAGCTGGAGGAGGGATGAGCTGGGAACCTCAAACCAGGCAGCTTCTCCTAACCACAGCTTCCTGTTTTTTCTTTTAATTCTTTGTATTATTAATTCCATATTAAACCTGCCCTGGACTCAGATGATGCTTTAACCAGAGATGCTGCAGCCTGAAGGTCTGACCATGTGACAGCACGTCGTGCTGAATACTCCCTGTGGAATGGGATGGCTCCATGGCAGGGGCACGTGGGAACAGTTAAAATTTACATTCTCCTGTGTACTTAAAGGGCTCTGTTTGAATTAATGAGCTCTAGCTCCCAGTCTTTGAGAGCTGCACATCAGTTTTGGTGGTGGTGCCTGATTTACAAGAATATTTAGATCCATTCATACGTATTTTTACGGATATTAAATATATATGTGTGTATATGCAAATATAACAACTTTGTGCACCAGTTTCCTGTAGTTACTCCATTTCATCCCCTATTTTTTTTGAGCGTGTTTTCTCAATTAAGAAAAAAAAAAAATTAATCACATGTTATAAGGAAGAAAAGCAAATATTTTCACCCAAAATCTCCATGTCTGGCACGTGTTTCCAAGAGGCAGCAGGGGTCCCCAGGCCACTCCAGGTTCAGAATTCCGTGGTTCTGTCCATCCTGCCCCATATTTGTGTGTGGCTTCTGGACCTGAGTCAGTTCCCTCTCCTTGCTCAGCCAAGGGTGGATCATTAGACTTGCAGCAATTAGATTTTACTTCAAGTCAGCAAAACGGAGATTTCCCCCAATCCCATTTACAACGTTCTTGGAGAAAATAGGTACAATTTCCAATCTCAGCCTCCTTTCTGCTCCATTGTTATACAAAATGGGCACCAAAAGCTACACATAACTATAAAATGATTATGATTTATCTGGGTATTTTGTTCCTTTAATCTATTAGGCCAATTGTCCTAATTTAACTAAGTAATTCTGTTAATTTAACTTTGGGGTTAATCTTGCTTTAAGAACACTTTTTGCTGAACAGTAAGACCGTGCTCAGCTGGTGCATTTTCTTTTTTAGACTTGAATGTAACATTTTTTTTAAAAAAAACCCCAAAAACAACAAAAGTTTCTAGTATGTCATGTGATCAATAGATACAAGTACCTTCATTTTTTAAATTAGTCCAAGGCTATTTTCCTTTTACTGTTGTATAAACAGGGAATTGAAGGGTAAAATAGTTAAAACTTAATGCTATAGTGCTAATGTGGCTTTTAAATCACGTCAGCAGCAATCACTGCATTATAATTAACAATTTATTGAACCAGCAATAAAATGAACATCACATTACTTCTTAAAGCAGCAGAATAAAATGGCTAATAAATAGCATAAGCCAGACAAATTGCAGAGTAATAGAAATTTTCTTAAGATTTATAGTGTGCAGAAAGATGGATGTGCTATTAGTAGGAGCTCCAATACTTGACAAAATTCTTTTGCAAAGACATAGTTACCAGGCATGTCAGAGTTCACAAGTCTAAGTGGTTTATCCAAATTTCAGCTCACTGCTATTACAGTGGAAAATACTCATTACAAGGTTTTGTAACTGCAAGCAACGTGTACATTTGCCAACATTCAAACTGCTACTGCCAAAAAGATACTAAAATATTTTATAAACTGTCAAATAACAAGTCTGCTCGCTTAATCTGAGTCTATTTTCTACTTCACAGGCGGGAAAACCTCCCGGGCCTGATCCTGGGGTCTCCACTCGGGCAAAACTTCCCTTGGCTTTGGCATTTCCGAGTTCCCACGAGATTTTCCCCTATGGAAACGGCTGGGTTGGGCCTGGAGTGAGGGGGAAAAGCCACGAGGGAAGAAACATGGATTGAGTGGAGCTGGAACACCTCGTGTCTCCAGGGCTGGGGTTACTGACAACGGAACCGTGTTGAGCTTTCAGTGCTCCTGCTGTTCACTCGTGTTGTGATTCCTCATGTCAAAGTGTCTCTCCTCTGTTCTCATTTCAGCATAACAGATGCAGTTTTACACGACATGTCACAACACGGAGCATCAACTGGAAGCAGTCTAAAAGAGCTTTTTTCCTTTTTTTTTTTTTTCCCCCCCATTTTTCTTTGGGGGAAAAAAAAAAAAAAGACAAAAAACCCCAGCGTGCTTTTCACCGAAAAGCGTGGTGAGGAAGTTTGCCATGCAGAGTTTCCTGCAGCCACTGTGAGGAAAGGACTTTCACTCTTTCATTTTAAATTGACATATATCCAGCAACTACCTCAAGTTCAAATTTCAGATGTATATGGTGTGCAAACCTTAACGTGAAATCGAGTTAATCTCAGCAGTAATTAGCTGTTAGACCGTAGGGGCTGATGAGAACATGCACATCTTTAATAATGCAGCACTCCCTGAACCTTGAAGATAAATTACCATTCACTGACTGGTTGAAGGTGTTGATGATTACGTGCTGAGATTGTTATTCTATCATTTTCCAAAAAAAAGGCAAATTTCCTAATGTTGGTTTTTCCAACAGGGAATCCTACTGGGAACATCTTTTACTTGTTCTCTGGGAGACCATGGGGTGAAGTTGAGCACACAAGGGAGGGAATTCCTGGATTTCCATCACCCTACAGTCATGGCTGGGGTTCCAGCTCCATGAACAGATGTTTTTTAGGGTCCCGTCCAACCCAAGCCATTCTGTGGTGCCCATGGAATTTGGATACGCTGAAATAATAATAATAATAATAATAATAATAATAATAACAACAACAACAACAACAACAACAGCTGGACCTACTCAGCTCCCTGATTAAATGGCTGAGCACCAGCATGGCTGCACTGGAGTCATTATTGACACAACCTGAGATGGGGACTTCGGTCTCAACAGACCAGGCAGGATTTTCCTAAACTGAATTCAACAGAACAAGGTATTTTTGCCTTTATTAATTAACTCCTCTAATAGGGAGCCCCCAAAAAACCAGCAGCAATTGCCTCCTTGAGACCTGGGAACTTATCCCTGCCCCTCATTCCTGGCCACAGGCAGGTTTCCTGTTCATGCCACACCCACACCTTGGCTCTGAAGGGGTTGGAGCACATTGTTTGGACAGCAGCAACCACAACTCTCACCTGGAGATCAGGAAAACCCAAGAGAACATGAAAATGCCAAAGATGAAGATTCAGCCTCAGGTACCAACAGGACTAAAGCTCATTAAACTAATTCCAGACTTGCTGGGGTTTAATTCCTTGGACAAAAGTCTGCAGCACAAAATTCACACAAAATTCAGCAGGACTTGTTAATATTCCTCATTTCTGCAGAGTGGTGGGATATGGATCTTCCTTCAAAAGAGAAGAGGGTACTGCCAACCCCAGCTGAAAATTCACATTGTGCAGAGGGCTGAAAAGCAGACAAGCAGAGAGAGGCACAACCCCCTCGGACAGCAGACAGGAATAAACCAGAGCCATGGGGATGGGGTTTTCCCCAACATTAATTCAGCTCTAATCCATTGATGGCAACAGGTTATTTTGCAGAAAAGTATAAATTCTTCATGTCAGCTAAGAGAGCTACCAAGGCACCCAATAAACACTAAAAGAATCTCAATTAAGAAAGTGTTTAAGGTGAATGCCTTCATCTTGTTTATATCTAAAGAATTTGTGATCAAGGTACGAGTTTTGAAACAACAAAAGTGGGAATAATAATGCTATAATGAATTAAAAATACTTCAAAAGAATGTCTCTCCTCTTATTTTGAGGTCCTCCTTCTCTTATGTCCCCTCCTAATATTTTGAGGGTGTTAAAACTGCTCTTACTAAAACCTGCTGAGAAACTTCCACAAGGCTTTTATTCCATGTACAACCCACCCTCTCTAATAGTTCTGAATAAAACTCTAAACTTCAGATAAATGTCCAACTTGAATTCAAGGAATAAAAAATACAACAGCAAACATTTAAAAATATCCATAATTGCAGCATACAAACTCAGTGTCACATCATGATGACGAAATAGCTGGGCGAACCAAAGGGATTTTTTTGCTGTAGAGATCTTAAAAAGAACAAATACCCAAAAGCCAAGTCTGGTGCAGTTTTGCTGAAGGTGGGAACCTTGAGGACAGCTGAGTTAGCTGGAAATTCACTCATATGAGAACAAATCTCCCTGAAAATCAGGTGCTGCCCCCAACTGCACCAAACACAGAAAAAAATCAAGATATTTCACCAGGAGAAATGTAGATCAGCATGGAAATTAATTCATTCCTTCCATCAGCTGAACCACACCAAATTCTGTATAATACTCAGCTTGTTTCAAGTTTTAGTGAACTATTCAACAGCCCAGCCTTCCCTGAGATTTAAAATATTTTAAAGTTTTTAGATATGGAGAGAGATTTTTCTATGTGTTACACACAGACATTGATTTTTTGGAGGCAAATGGATGAAGAAAAACTGGTCATACATGAAGTGTAAATACCAATTGATATGGAAAACTGCCAGGTCTCATATCTGATCCCTGGACATTCCCATCACTGTTCCAGCAGTGGCTGTGCTGCTGGAGCCCAACTAAATCCAAAGGGAGTGACCAGTCCATGCCTTAAAGCTGGGGAGAAACACAAGGAAAAAACAAAAAAAAAAAAAGAATAAAACCACACACACAAAAAAAAATTTTGAAAAATCAGACGTGGGGTAAGACTAACACCAACCATCAGAAGTCTTGCAGGAGAGGCCAACCACAATTTCCCAAAATTATTCCCTCACCAGAAAAATCTGCACCCTTTGGGTTAAGGAAAAGATGAGAAATAAATGACAGAATCACAGAAAATGCTGAGCTGGAAGGGACCCCTCAGGATCATGGAGCCCAATCCAGCAAAACACCAATGCAACCCTTCTGCAGCTGGGTAGGCAGTGGGAAATGTCTGTATTTGTCTAAAAATTCATGGAAAAATATATGGATAACTGGATCCGACTTCTTCCAAGCTCTCCATTACTACCTGGAGAATTTCTTTGACATCTATTTGTTGGCAAAGCAGAAGGCAACAAGAACTAAAGGGTGTCCAGGGACACCCCAAGCCTGGTAATCAATAGAAAAACTTCCATCTTTAGAAGAGAGAATTAGAAATACTTGAGTGTTGTATAAATAAATGGGTCACCTTGTTTCATTTGGTTTTTCTTTTTGTTTTTGTTGTGTAGAATCTGTTTTATGTGGAATGAACTGCAGCCTAACAAGGTGAGTACATTTTGGAGGCACGAAAAGGTGCAGTAAATCACCGTGGTTTAGATAACAGCTGAAAGGAATTAAGTGAAACAAGAGCTTCTAGTAAAGAACTTTGTTACCCTGGAAAATGTTCCATAAAACCCTCACAAACTGTTCACACCAACACTTCAGGTGTCACAAGTGCTTTCTAACACCACCAAAGTTTTTACAGCTGCAGCCCTCAGTGGCCAAGCTCATGCCCAGAGCTGTGCCTTGGCCATCACATATTTACTTTTTGGGCAGCTGCAGGTGGTCACAGGGGAGTAAAAACAAAGGAAATGCAGAGGTTTTTTGTCTGGCTTTTACATTTTTGCCACAACTGCATGGAAAGGCATCACAAAGCTCAGGGAAAATGCACAGGTTTTCCCAAAGGTACTCCCTACAATCTGTGGGATTTGTTGAACAGCTCCAGAAAGCAAAGCTGATGCCAAATAATTTCCCCAAGAGCAGCACACCTTGGAAATTCACTTTAAAAGGGTATTTCTGCTACATGAACATGTCCAGGAAAACCTCGTGGAGCACACAGGAAATTACCCCGTAGAGCATCAGCTCTCCAAAGCACAGAACAGCAACCATCAAATATCAGGAAATTGCCCCACAAAGTATGAGGATCATGAAGCCAAACCAAGGAGAACTCTGGGGAGATAAAGGTAAAACCTCACCGAGATTTTTCCAGCTTCCACTGTGGCAGAACAGCCACTGTAATACCAGAACACCCAAAATATGTTGAATATTTCTCATTTCAGGACCTAAAGCCTACATTTCCTTACCCAGTGAAGTCAAAGGCTCTAGCAAAGCTGCAATTTCTAGTAAAAAAATAAATTTGGGGACTAAAATTTCCAAATTCAGCATGGAAGGGTTTAATTTGCTATAAACTGGCTTTGTTTTAGGAACAGCACACATTGCCCTGACAAGCACCAGCTAAAGGGGCACACACAGGATATTTATGATAAAAAAAAGCTGTTGCACAACTGTCTTAGAAAGTCTAAGTCTCCTGTTGATGAAAGTAAATAAGGGGAACAGGAGGGAAGGAGAGGAACCAGCAAAAATATTTACGAAAAAGAAGTTTGAGCTAAAAATCTTTTATTTTGGGGTTTTGGGGGGTTTTTTTTAAGAATCACCAAGGCTTTGAAAGAGTGAGAGGATTTTTTAGATGCTCAAGTGATTGACTGTCTTTATTAAGAAGTTTCATTAAATCTGCTGAAATAATTTTAAAAACTTGAGCAAGGGATCGAGTCAGATTTTTGCAGTTTAGACACGTCAGGTGTTTCTGGTGGGAGCAAATTTTCCTTCTGCTGCCATCTTGTGCCCCAGAATCTCAGCCTATCCTAAAAGGAAGAAGAAGAGGAAAAAAAGAAGAAGAAGAGGAAAAAAAGAACCTTTTTTAAGAGTCCCTAACCACTTCAGGAAGGTAGGAAAAGCTCTGCTTTAAGGGAGGATTTAAAGGAAAATACTGAGATAACCCTCTGAAAGTTAAAGGCACCTCCTCCCAGGCAGGATGGGACACACAGAGCACTGGTTAATTCCTTATGGACTGGAACAACACCAGGCTCTGTGTTCTCAGGCCTTAAAGCAATAAAAAATCTGTCCTGTTTTGGGGACAGCAGCAAAATTGTGACCAGAGGGCTCTGACATGGCAATAATGATCAGACTGACCAGTATAATTCTCTTTTCTTTCTCTGTCCTGGCAGAACTGATATGAAATCAATGTTTCTTCTGAAAGAAATATTTTCTTTTTAGCCACTTCATTCCAAAAAAATGAAAATCTTGAAAATCCTCCATGCTTAGAACCTAGAGCACCTGATTTTTGAGAGGCCACGAGGATGGATCCCACCCCAGAGCAATCTCCACACACCTGATGCTGGTTCATAGTCCCTGTAAAGGGTGTGCAAGTTCTCCCAGCCCTTCCCTGTGCTCTTGATTGATAAAATCAGGGAAAAACCAGGATTTTTCTATCACTCCATATCCTTGCACATCAACAGAATGGGTTGGGTTGAAGGCACCTCAAAACCCTTCTTTTTCCACCCTCCTTCTGTGGGCAGGGACACCTTCCACTATCCCAGGTTGCTCCAAACCCTGTCCAACCTGGCCTTAAACACTCCCAGGGATGGGGTTTAGTATCAATCTTAAATACTCTTAAAGAAAAATTAGGAGTATCTAAAAGATGCTACAAGATTCCCTCATTTCCAAATGAAATTTGGAAAGAAATGCAGGAAGTAGACCCAGAGCTACAAAGTTTTCCCAGACACTTTTAAAAACCCTATTACCTGTAATCTCTGACCTTCAGAGCACAGATTTTTGGTGCAGAATAAAGCTGAATCCATGGAATTAAAAAAATAAACTCTTTTAGAACTGTAGAGACGCCTTGAGCGCTGCCCTTCCTGAGAGGGGTTTTACTCCACTCTAAGTTCCCAACCTTTTGGCAGCAGTTTGAAAAGCCAAAAATAGCTTGATATTTCCTAAAAAAATCCCACTTTATTAGGAATAGAAAGAATTTGTGTTGGTTCTGAGCACAGCAATATCAAACTCCTAAATCTCATCCATAGTTCCCACCCCAGAGGTTTCTTTTTTGGAGCCAAGGAAGGATAAAGCCACTGGGGGGAACACACCCACCCCACCAGAATTCCAAAAAATCATTTTTCCCATTGCCCACACACATGTATGGCACAAAGGGGAAAATTAAAACTTGCTCTGGATTGAAAATGTTATTCCTTGTACCAAATTAAACTATGGAACAATAGGTGCAGCATCAAAAGCATGAAATGTGGTGTTTGCTTTCCATAGGATTTCAGTGGAAACTGGCTTGCAAGGCTCCATTTTTCATTGGGAACTTCAGTTCAGAAAAGGGTTCTGGGCAGTGGAAGGGAAGACAACACACAGAAATAACAAATTTGGCAAAGTTATTCAAAGTAAAAATATTCAGATTTCATAGGTGAAAAAGGAATAGCAAACATCCATAACTGTTCAGCACTATAAGTGTGCAACACCTTTAAAATCCCATGAAAAAAAAGACAAGGAAGCATAAAAATGAGCACAAAAACCCCAATATTTTCCTCATTTATGGCCCTGATTGCACCTACCTGTGTGAGTACATAAAGGAGGACATGGCCTTGTATCCAACACCTCAATCCAGGCAAAAAACTCTGGGAAAAGGGACTCACTCCAAAGCAGTGGCCCTGATGCTCAGCAGGTGAAAGCAGTACAGCTCCCAGGTGGGGGGTGTGGGAGTGGTGGTGCCTTCCCAGGGCCTGAATAAAGGATGAAATTGGGGGAAAACGACATAAACACTCACAGATGGGGGCTCAGAAAGCCACCACACTTCAGGTGGCCGAATTTTTGTCAGTGATATTTCATGATAAAGTCAGAGGTTCTCACCCTTGTCAAAGAATCCAGGCCAGTTGCTACATCTTGGATTCAGGATCTTCATTTATTTTAATTCTCTCTCTGCATTACTTTCTGTTTACTGGGCACACTACCTTGAGAGGTGACTTTTTTTTTGTAAAGAAAGGAAGCATCAGCTCTTGGGTTTGGAAATTTCTTGCACACGGTTTATATCACAATAAATGTCACCGTTCCCTCAGCTGCCAGAGCCGTGGAGCAGCAGCAGCACGGCAGTTTAGGGGCAATTCTGGGACCTTCTGAAGCACAGCCACAGCTGCAGCCCCGGGGGGCTGTGGGATTCAGGTGTGCACATTCCAGGTGGGTTCCAGCACGGGGCTGCTCCGGGAGCTGTGGAGATCGTGGAATGGGTTGGGTTGGAAGGGAGCTCAAAGATCATCCACTTCCACCCCTGCCATGGGCAGGGACACCTCCCACTGTCCCAGGTTCCTCCAGCCTGGCCTTGGACACTTCCAGGGATCCAGGGGCAGCCACAGCTTCTCTGGGAATTCTATTCCAGGGCCTCCCCACCCTCCCAGCCAGGAATTCCTTCCCAAAATCCCATCCATCCCTGCCCTCTGGCAGTGGGAAGCCATTCCCTGTGTCCTGTCCCTCCATCCCTTATCCCAAATCCCTTTCCAGCTCTCCTGGAGCCCCTTTGGGCCCTGAGCTCTCCCTGGATCCTTCTCCTCTCCAGGTGAGCATACCCAGCTCTCCCAGCCTGGCTCCAGAGGGGCTCCAGCCTTAGAGCAGCTCCGTGGCCTCCTCTGGACTCTCTCCAGCAGCTCCACTAAAATAAAGGTGAAAGACAAACATTCTGAGTAAGCTGCCACTGAATTAAAACGGGATTCCACTGATTTCAGTGAACTTTGGGCTGGAAAATGCAGCACTTTGTGTCCAGGCCCAGCCTTGGTTCAGTCCAGAAAGGCTCCAGGCTCTGCTCCTCTCACGGAGCTGCAGTGCCCGGCAGGACCATCCATCCTGGAATGCATCTGGGAACACACTGATGCTTCAGAAGGGTATCTGTGAGCAGTTTAATTCTGTTAAGACCAAAATAATGATAAACAAGGATAATAGTTACAAAAATTCCTCCTCCCAGAAGAGTCCTAGAAATCCTAATTTACTGGCTGGTAGCTGGTAAAAGAGAAATACAGTAACTTAATAATCTGAGCANCCTTGTCAAAGAATCCAGGCCAGTTGCTACATCTTGGATTCAGGATCTTCATTTATTTTAATTCTCTCTCTGCATTACTTTCTGTTTACTGGGCACACTACCTTGAGAGGTGACTTTTTTTTTGTAAAGAAAGGAAGCATCAGCTCTTGGGTTTGGAAATTTCTTGCACACGGTTTATATCACAATAAATGTCACCGTTCCCTCAGCTGCCAGAGCCGTGGAGCAGCAGCAGCACGGCAGTTTAGGGGCAATTCTGGGACCTTCTGAAGCACAGCCACAGCTGCAGCCCCGGGGGGCTGTGGGATTCAGGTGTGCACATTCCAGGTGGGATCCAGCACGGGGCTGCTCCGGGAGCTGTGGAGATCGTGGAATGGGTTGGGTTGGAAGGGAGCTCAAAGATCATCCACTTCCACCCCTGCCATGGGCAGGGACACCTCCCACTGTCCCAGGTTCCTCCAGCCTGGCCTTGGACACTTCCAGGGATCCAGGGGCAGCCACAGCTTCTCTGGGAATTCTATTCCAGGGCCTCCCCACCCTCCCAGCCAGGAATTCCTTCCCAAAATCCCATCCATCCCTGCCCTCTGGCAGTGGGAAGCCATTCCCTGTGTCCTGTCCCTCCATCCCTTATCCCAAATCCCTTTCCAGCTCTCCTGGAGCCCCTTTGGGCCCTGAGCTCTCCCTGGATCCTTCTCCTCTCCAGGTGAGCATACCCAGCTCTCCCAGCCTGGCTCCAGAGGGGCTCCAGCCTTAGAGCAGCTCCGTGGCCTCCTCTGGACTCTCTCCAGCAGCTCCACTAAAATAAAGGTGAAAGACAAACATTCTGAGTAAGCTGCCACTGAATTAAAACGGGATTCCACTGATTTCAGTGAACTTTGGGCTGGAAAATGCAGCACTTTGTGTCCAGGCCCAGCCTTGGTTCAGTCCAGAAAGGCTCCAGGCTCTGCTCCTCTCACGGAGCTGCAGCGCCCGGCAGGACCATCCATCCTGGAATGCATCTGGGAACACACTGATGCTTCAGAAGGGTATCTGTGAGCAGTTTAATTCTGTTAAGACCAAAATAATGATAAACAAGGATAATAGTTACAAAAATTCCTCCTCCCAGAAGAGTCCTAGAAATCCTAATTTACTGGCTGGTAGCTGGTAAAAGAGAAATACAGTAACTTAATAATCTGAGCATAGCAGTTTTCAGTAAGGAAAATTAACTAATTCATTATCACTTCTAATTTGCTGAGGCATAGCTGCCATATTTGTAAAATCAGCAGGTTCAGAAAAAAAGCAAGTTTTTAATGAATGTTCTTTTTCTCCCCGTCCCAGATCCATAAATGATACAATTACTTAGCTCCCTCTAGTGCCAATTCCTAAAATAAATTTCCCGCTAATGACTGCGTTCACCAATGCAATCATCGGAGCAAATTAAAAATTCACTTGGCAATAATTAACTAGTGAACTCTCAAAGGATGGAGTAAATTGCCATGAACCAAAGCAGGATTCAACTGGTGGCACAATTACAAAGAAAGGTCAAATGTGGGCTTTCTGCAATAACAAAAACGTGCCATCGACGTGCAGGCACCGAGGGGTTGGGGCAATCGAGGCCCACAGGCCAAGGCAGAGCAGCAGGCAGGGAGCAGGGACAGCACACGGAGCAGCTCCAGCATTCCTCTGACATTCCCAATCCCATTGTTAAAAGTGCATTTTTATTTTCTTTTTTTCATTGCACTGCTCGTTCCCAGGGCTTGGTAACTCGGCGTTGTAAAGATGCCCCGTGCTGAAATAGGACAGCTAAAAATAGATATCTTTTTCAAGTTAAATGGTAAAAAAAGTCTTATTTTTAGTACATAATAATAATATTATTAATAATAATATTAGTATTATTAACAATAACAACAACATTATTATTAATAATAATAACAACAAATATATCCTAATAGCAATAATAGTATTATATTATTATATACAGAATCCCTGTGCTCACCCAGATATAGGAGGAAAAAGACATCACAGGGGCAGGAAGGTTCCTCATCTTGTATGACTGCTGTGGTTATGCTCCAAAGTCAAATAACCCTGAAAAAGACCCTAAAAACAGATTATTTGTAAGAACTTTTGGGGGTTTCTTATCACTGTGGGGTGGTTGTTCTATGCCCTATTTCTGGATTTCTTTCCTCTGTTTCCATACACAAAACACCTCAAGACAGAGGATTTTCTGTGCAGGACAAATGCTGTAGCTACCTTTTACTTGGAGTTTTCATGCAGTGGCCACTCTGCAAATACAGCTGTCAAGTAGGCCAGGCTTAACTCGGAAGGGATGTCAGAAAAGACGTGGGAAATTCCCATTTAATGGTCATCTTTGGGAAAAAGCATCTCATTGAACTGCCAGAGGGCAGGGTTAGATGGGATATTTGGAGGAATTTTTTATAGTGAAGGTGGGCAGGCCCTGGCACAGGGTGCCCAGAGAAGCTGGGGCTGCCCCTGGATCCCTGGAAGTGTCCAAGGCCAGGTTGGATGGAGCTTGGAACAACGTGGGATAGTGGGAGGTGTCCCTGGGCATGGGAGGGGAGTAATGGGATGAGCTTTAAGGCCCCCTCCAACTGGATTTTTTGATGATTAAACCTTTCCCAAGCATCACCTCCTGCCCCACTGTCCTGACCCTTTTCCAGGCTGTTCCAGCTGCATTTCTCCGCTGTTTCAGGAAGGGCAGCCCATGTGAAAGCTGCTGTGACTATTTCTGAAAGGACACTCAGCTCTCTGGGAATGCCAGCCTCAGGCTGTTCTCTACTAACTCAACTAAACATATATATTTTTAAAAACCCCAAGCTAAGCTCTTGTTTAGGATGTGAAGGACAGGGCATCCACCACTGCTCAGTGATCTGATGCTGACTTCAGTCGCCTTTCTGCAGGAAAAGTGAACCTCAGTCCCAGGCTGGCGTGGCCAAACCTCAGCTCCCAAATATTACTGGTCAAAAAACGAGCAGCCAGTCTGTTCCCATTCCAAAGCAGCTCCCAAGGGTCACCCCCACACTGTCAGGGACTGAAGGCTGACCCCAAACCTCCCCTCCTAGAGCTTTTCCATCAGAGCTGCTCCCACTTGCAGCCATCCTGGGAACTCCTGTCAGCCAGTTCGTGTTCCTCCTTGAACTCTAGGCACTGGGAATGAGAGAGCAGCCTGGAGCCCTCCCAGCACAGCTCCAGGAGATCCTCCCTTCGTAATTCCAGGATTGCAGTGAGCTTCTGGAGAGGGCTGACATGGATCCAGGGGGCTGCAGGTCCCTGTGTCCCCAGCCTGCCCTCTTTGCTGGCAGACAGCGCCTCCTCCTTGGCTTTACTGGAAACACTTCCAAACACCACGTCCAAGATGCCTTAAAAAATATCCAGAGCAGCTCATGGAGCTCCTCACCTGCTGCCTTAAAGATTCCTGAATGGAAGTCACCTGGCAATATGAAAATATTCAGTTTACACGGATATTATCTCACACACAGGACATTTTACCATTTCATCCACACCTGTTTCTTTTTTCTTCACCCTTTTCTTTTAATTGAGCAGGTGATGGCAATGGATTTTAACATTCCAGTCATACAGGATATCCCATAAATGTTTTTAAAGTTACATGATCATCTGGAAATTTTTACGTCATGGTGAGATGGAAGAGGAAAGGAAAGGAAAGGAAAGGAAAGGAAAGGAAAGGAAAGGAAAGGAAAGGAAAGGAAAGGAAAGGAAAGGAAAGGAAAGGAAAGGAAAGGAAAGGAAAGGAAAGGAAAGGAAAGGAAAGGAAAGGAAAGGAAAGGAAAGGAAAGGAAAGGAAAGGAAAGGAAAGGAAAGGAAAGGAAAGGAAAGGATGGAAGAGGAAAGGAAAGGAAAGGAAAGGAAAGGAAAGGAAAGGAAAGGAAAGGAAAGGAAAGGAAAGGAAAGGAAAGGAAAGGAAAGGAAAGGAAAGGCAAAGGCAAAGGCAAAGGCAAGGCAAAGGGCAAAGGAAGGCAAAGGCAAGGAAAGGAAAGGCAAAGGCAAAGGCAAAGGCAAGGTGAGGAAATATAATCCATGGTAAAACATAAAAATTTAACTCAGAACAAAATTTTAGATAAATTACATATTCTTAAAACTCACAGAAATATATTTTCAATGTTCAGAGAAAGATCTCACACCAAACAGCCTGATGGTGCTACTGACAAATGAGAATTAATTTAATTATATTACATATTTTTCACATTGTATTTTTATTTGTGTGAATATAATACAATGCTTAATATACCAATATTTATAATAATTATTACATATAATTGTAATATTAAGCACTAAATATTAAATATTTTGTATTCCAAGTGTTTAAGGCAAGGTTGGACAGGGTTTGGAGCACCCTGGGATAGTGGAAGGTGTCCCTGCCCTTGGCAGGGGTGGGACAGGATGGGCTTTAAGGTGCCTTCCAACCCAAACCATTTAGGATTCTGTGAATCAATAATCCTTTTTATTATTATTATTATTATTATTATTATTATTATTATTATTATTATTATTATTATTATTATTTCTATAGTATGTATTTTATACCATATATATTATAATTCACATATTTCAATGTATTCTTTCTCTGGCCCATATTTCCATAAAATAAAAAGCAAACCAAAACAACAACAAAAAGCCATCAGTGGCAATAAACCACGATAAATCCACCACGTCAGTGCCGTGGGATCAGTGTCATGGGATCAGTGTTCTCCATGACCCAAACTGAGGGACTGGTGCACATAATTCTGTTAAAAAAAACATGCTTTAGGGATAAATCATCCAGCAGGAATTTCTAAACCCCATCCCACTATTCCCAGTGCTGCCACACCAGTTGGGGATAAAGATGATCAGCCCCAAACCAACCCACCATGGAATTATTCCTGGGATCTCTCTGCAGCAGGAAGGAATAATGGCAATTGTGCAGATTGCATTCCCTTTCCTGCTGAAGGCAACCAACCTCCACCAGCCAGAGCAAAACCTGAACAGGACTCAGCTGTGGAAGAGCAGCTCAGGTTTGAATTTATCTCCAAACTGTTGATTAGTTCAAGATTTAGAGCACAAGTTTCTCTTCCACATCATTACAGGACAAGCGGCCCAGGATAATTTTTAAAGGCATACAAAATTTTCCGTGGATTTTAGTGGCTTTAAAGGCAGAATAACTCTACTGCTGTGTGTAGTAAACACACATCAAAGGTGCTTTTAGGAATTATAACACCATCATCTGATGAGAAGGGCTGTTTTAAAAGCTCTGCCTCCATTCCCAGGCTCCCAATCCCACTCCTCCTGCTGATGTCCCATCCCTGGCTTGGGATAAACTTCCTGAGGATCTCCTGGGTTCCTTTGCCTGCCAATTTTCAAGGCCCCCATTTGGAGTCAGCAGCACAAGGGGGTCCTGAGGCTGCCCAGCCTCAGGGGCTGCTCTCATTCAAATCATTAAATATCCCCTAATTTAATCGATTTAATAGAGCTCTCTCTGTACTTTGTGCAACTTGAACCCATCCCCTAAAACCGAGAGCTTAGGAGCACTATAAAATCAGTAGCTGGCAATCCCTGCATGCAGGACTACCTAGAAAAGCACTGGAAATTTTTTTAAGGCAGCTTCTTCAGGCAAAGGGAAGTGGCTGCAGGATTTAATTTGCTCTGCTTTGATTTCTTGTTTCTTTAAACTTTTGCCAGAGGTGATGGGGATGCCAGATGCACATTTTTTGGTGTACTGTAAAATCCAAATAAATACAAATAGCATATGCTTGGGTTTGGTGCTTCCCCTATGATTTTTTTTTTCCCTCCTGTGGAAAAAGCAGTCAGTAGGAAAATAGGTATTTCCAGTCTGTCATGAGAGCAGCCACAACGAGGATTCAGCAAATCTCTCTTAAAGCATCACTTACAGAGGGATTGGGAGATGAAGAGACACTTTCCTGCACATGAAGAGATTTGTAATCAACGCTGTTCTTTTGTGCTGCAATTGGTGCTTCCAAAAGTACATTCACTGGAGCCGGTGTTTAGTGTTTCAGACTGAAAAAACAAAGAGGAATGAGCAAAACCAAAGAGAGGGGAATTCTCAGATGATCAGCTTCCTTGCAAAGGTCCTCTATGGCTCGCTTGAATTCACTAAGTACTCAAAAATAACTTCTAAAAAGCTTCGTGACAGTGGCCTGAAGTTTGGCATTCATTCACTGCATAGGAAAATGAGATTATTTAAATAAAACCTTCCTGAAAACTGTCCAGGATGCCTTAAAATCAATATTTGTAAAGCAGAATATTTAAAAACCAGCAGTTATAATTAGAGCATCAGTTCGTTATATCTGCACGTACAGCTTAAATTCCTTAAATTCTTGGAATATTTTGAAGCACAGCCTGAAGTATTCAAAGTTTTGCGCCACCAGAAATTTCTGCTTACTGGAAAGGAAATCAAGTGTGGGTTTGATTAATTGATGTAGTCACATATTAAAAACTTTTGCTTCTTATCCCATTAAAAGTAACACTAATGAGCAATGGCTGTGACCTTCAACGGGAAAGCCACGTGTGCTTCAACCCCTCGATATTTACCACCCAAATTTAATCTTTATAATGGACACCTTAAAAGGAATCTGATAGGAAATACTAAGAGCTGCTCCAAAAGTAAAACACTTAAGGAAGATTTTGATTAATGCCTCGTGATTAATCAATTGATTAATACAGTTTTCAATACAGATGTGAGGACAGTGTCTACTTTAATCAACCCTCCTGAACATGGTGAAGACAAATGATGTATTTTTGAGTCGACTGAAAAAACAAAGCCCGTTTTAGCAGTTATGTAAATTACCAGTCAAGCCTTCCTTACGATGCCCAGATTTTCCCTTTTACAAAAACCTTACACACAGGAACTGTTAATTAGGTAATTGTCATCCTTTTGGGAAGGAACTTGCTATGAACCTAAAAGTAGTCCCACTTTCAGCCAAATGAGTGCACTTCTTTAAAGAAATTGTTTTAGAATTGCACCATAATCCATATTTAAAGTCCCTCTCCCTGATATTTCTTTATTCGGAGACTGTTTCTAATTTGTGATTATGCTTTCTACCATACTAAAACTGAAATCTTTATTCCAGTCAAAAATAATCACCCCGTAATTACTGTGACAAACTGCCCAAGCTGTATCATTGTGGCCATTCCGACTAATGATATTGTATTAGAATGCCGAGCAATAGACTTCAAATGGAAAATATAATTATGTGCATTAGTTTGTCTAAGCATTTATAAGATCACATATCCATCAGTTATCAGGTCTCATAAAAAAAGCCATATATCACTGTCACTGCTGGTTTTGTTATTGGAAATGGGGGCTGTTATGAACTCGGCTTAGGATGTGTGGCTCAAATTCCACTTTTTCTGTTGTCCAGTAAATCCTTGTGAGCTGAACTCCCATAAAATGAGCAGAATTCTCGGCTGATGGCACGGGAACAAATTATTTGACTGTCTCACCAAACTTCAACTCAATGTTTATGGTGCCAAATAGTCTTGGAGATGTGTTTGACTTTACTGTGCATATAGTGGTTCACAGAATCACGGAATCTTTGAGGTTGGAAAAGCCCTCCAGGACCACGGAGCCCAACCTGTGACCAATCCCCAACTTGTCCCCAGCCCAGAACACTGAGTGCCACATCCAGGAATTCCTCGGACACCTCCGGGGATGGGGACTCCAAACCTCCCTGGGCAGCCCCCGCCAAGGCCTGAGCACCCTTTCCACGGGGAAATTCCTGCTGAATATCCACCCTGAGCCTCCCCTGGCCCAGCCTGAGGCTGTTCCCTCTTGTCCTGTCCCTGTTCCCAGCCTGCCCCAGCTGCCCCCTCCTGTCAGGGCCACAAGGTCCCCCCTGAGCTCCTTTTCTCCAGGCTGAGTCCCTTTCCCAGCTCCCTCAGGAGTTCTCCAGCCCCTTCCCAGCTCCCTTCCCTTCCCTGGACATGCTCCAGTCCCTCAGTGTCCTTCTTGTTAGAAGGGGCACAGAAATGACCCCAGCACTGGAGGTGCCTCACCAGTGGATAAATCTTGGCTGAACATCTCCGTGCCTCCTGCTTTCAAAGCTAAGGAAACACCTGAGCACCCTCTGAGCATCCTGAGCAAGCTGAGCACCAGCCCAGCTTCACCTTGGCAGAACTGCAGTTCAATTTCACTCAGGCTCCTTCTCTACAGGCTTTGCTTTCCTTTGGAAAACCTAAACTGTTTAGGACCCTGGTAGGGAGAGTCCTTTCCAACCTAAACAATTCCATGATTCCATGTCAAGGAGGATACCCAGAATCATAGAGTAACAGAATGGTTTGGGTTGGAAGGGATCTTAAAGCTCATCTTGTTCCACCTCCAACACCTTCCACTATCCCAGGGTGCTCCAAGCCCCATCCAGCCCAGCCTGGACACTTCCAGGGATCCAGGGACAGCCACAGCTTCTCTGGACACCCTGTGCCAGGGCCACCCCACCTATCATCACACAACAAGGAGAAGTTATTACGTCACCTATTACCACATCACAATGATGAGTTACCCTCAGAAAACATAAATAACATTTCCCTCCCTCTTTTTGGGTCATCTGAGCTGCATCTCTGCGGTTCTGACACCCTGCTGAAAGAACACCACGCTGCGTTCTGGTGCCAGTATAAATTTCAGCCATCCAAACAAGGCTGTGTATTTGAACTGACAAAGAATAAATTATTTGCATCTGGCATAACTGATGGTTGTGTCAAAGCCCTGGCATATAATTCTTAATCTTATAGATGCCTGTTTACTTGTGCATAAGATAGCAGCGCTGAGTCTCTTCCCAGAACAATTATCAAGTTATTGCTACGGGCGAGCCTGGAACTTCCAGGGAAAGCCACATGAAAGTGCAGCCAACCCGGAGCAGGCTGAAGGGGATGTTCTGAATTAGAGCTCACTGCTCTGCTTTCCTCCTCCGTGCTCCCAGGAAAATGGGAATCAGAGCGTGCCAGGCGGGCACGGAGCCGCAGGTGTGTCTTTGCTTCCGTGTGCTTCCCAGGACAAGGACCCCAAATATCAGAGGAGAAACGTCACTCACCCTCCTCCCTGGGCTGAGAAGATTCTGGGATAATCTACATCCTGTAATACAAGATATTTTTTTAAATTAAAATTATCTTTGAACGAGCAAGGAGTTGGTTTTTTGGGGGTTTTCTTTACGGTTGGTTTTAATTAATAATGATTTTATACACTTAGAAAGAAAATCCACCAATGCAGACCTGGAGAATGTTTAAGATGCGTTGTTCTTCCAGGAGAATTTTCAGTGATTTTTATTAATCCTGTAGTTTGCAATGGCTGGGTTTTATCTGATGTTGTGTGGTTTATGTTTATATTTACATTTATAATTTATATTTACATTTGTATTTACATTTACATTTATATTTATATTATTTATATTTATATTTATATTTATATTTATATTTAATAACCTATTGTATTTGATTCTCAAATATGCAACCAAAGACACGAGAACCACAAGGCCTCAAAGGAACCTTCACTGCACCCACCTGCTTTACCCCCATAAAGAGCTGGGGCTCGATTTGGAAAGATGAATAGGCCATGAAATTCCTGCCTCTTTATTAGCAGAATTAATTTTAAAGGGTCAATGTACATCCTAGAAAATTTGTCTCATATTAAGATGTCCAGATGTTTTTGGTCTCTCTGTCTGACATTCCCACCATCAGAATAAATTGTATTTCCAGCCTAATGCAATAGATAAGAGAGTGGAATAAATCTCATCCAGTTCGGTTGATAAAATTAACATGCTGATGATATTTTAATGTTTCCATATAATCAAGGGAGCATGGATCATGCCTCCACCAGTTCCAATGTAATTCTCTTCTGTAATCTTTTCTCAAGGAAGAAAAAATCGAGCGTTAGAGAGGAGCAGGCAGCGCATGGCGAGCGCTCCGGTCTCGGGGCGAGCCGTTCGCGGTGCGGCCGAGCGGCTTTGCCCAAAGGAGCAGCACCGGAGGCTGGGGTCAGCCCCGGCCTCGCTGCGGTGCCACCGAGGCACTCACACGTCGGGGCTGCTGCTGGGGCAGCTCCACGGAGCTGGAGAACGGCATCAACGTCTCAGAGCCGCTCTGAGCCACACGACCTCGCACGGAGGGCACGGAATCATCCTTGGCTCGCACGAAGGAAATGGGAGCGGCTCCGGGCGTGAGGCAGGCGGAGTGTGGCCCAAAATTGCTGGAGTGGGACACTGGTACAGGGCAGGTGGAAATAAAACTGCTTTTTGTGGCCAAAGACAAAGTAAAGGCATCAAAGGCAGAGGAGATGGACAGAAAAAAAGGGGAAAGGCAAGGAAAAATGGGGGNGGAGAGGAGAGGAGAGGAGAGGAGAGGAGAGGTCTCTGTATTGAACCTAAGAATTATTCCTACTTGGCAGAAATCATTGGTTTGTGGTGGAATTCTTCAGGCAGAAGAGCGTAGTTGAAGGGGTTTAAAGACCCAATTCCCACTACATTTTGAGGCCCTTTGGGTATTTAACTGATTCACAAAGCCTTAAACTCCTGGCTTTGGTCTGTACTGTGAGAAACATCAGGATGCATCCCCTTCACATATTTGCAAGGGAAACATTCATCAGGTCCAGGAATAAATGGGACACATCAACAATCACAATATATTCATATAATCTCCCTACTGTGTGTACTCAACTTCCTTTGGCATAGTTAAAAATAGAAATGTTATATGAGGAAATTATTGTAACATTGTTATAAGTTATTGCAACGATTGTATCATTGTTACAATTATTGTACACATGGTTAAAAACTAATTTAGAGAAACAATGAAAGATCATCCAAACTGAAAAACAGGGAAAGTGCATTTTTATGACATGAATACTTGATTCCAAAATAATTCCTGTGTCTCTGCAGGTGGTTTGTGAGCTGGGCAGAAACCTGCTCGAGGGGAAGGCAAAGGCAGAGGTGACACAGAAAAGGTCCTGCTGAGGACACACAGCTCTGTTTTGCCCAGTGCAAGACCCAGAGACGACCCCACAAGTAAATGTGGTTTACACAGAGCAATGGTTTCAAACCATCTCCAGAAGGAATTTCTACAAGGAAAGGGTTGTTAAACATTGGCAGGGGCTGCCCAGGGAGGTTTGGACTCCCCATCCCTGGAGGTGTCCAAGGAATGCCCAGATGTGGCACTCAGAGCTCTGGGCTGGGGACAAGGTGGGGATCGGGCACAGCTGGGACTGGATGACCTTGGAGGTCTTTCCCAACCTCAACGATCCTGCGATTTCCACATCCGGAAAGAGAGACTGCAGAAAGGTGGTTTGGGGGTGCAGGAGGATGAGGCAGAGGATGCACAGGTTTGAATCTCAGTCATATTCTACAAACCCTTAAAAACCTTTCCCATTTTCCTCGTGCGCTTACAACTCCACCCTCCCACCCAGCATTTCCCAGCCTTGGGGAGAAGAGGAGAAGGACCAAAGCTGTGCCATCCCCCCTGGAGCTCTCACACGTGCCCAGAGCTGCCCAACACGTGTGCTCAGCGCTGCAGGGGCAGAATCCTCGCCCCCGTGCTCGTCAGTCAGGGCTCTGCAGTGATCTCAGAGCTCCTGGAGCAGCACGGCGCGGCTCAGGCACCGCGGAACCGCTCGGAGCTGTCAGCACGTTGCCAGCAGATTGATGGCTCTGAAGACCTCCAGTGTAGAGGGTAATGTTAAGGATCTGCAGTTACTCAGCTGAAGCTGAGATGAGGGATGCCTCCTTTCCAGGCCTGGTTATTGAATTTGAAAACCCTCATAGGTTTTGCTGTCACTGGTGTTGCTTAAAACAGACTGTTATAGGAATGAGTTAAAAAGGAACGACTGGGAGAAGGAGTTTAAAGGAAAACGAAGATGGATCTTTATGGTTTCCAGGTTAACGCAGCGACTAAAAGATAAAGTCTCACTGTAAAGTAAAAAAAAATAATCTTTGTGTTAGATTCTGGCCCTCAGAACTGCTTTTTTTACAGCCAAAAACTCCTTAGTGTAGAAGTAAGCTCAGAGCCAAAACATCTTGTGATACGAAAGTTTACCATAAGCAGAAGTTCACCATGAACTGAAATGCAATTTGCATATTTTATTTCACTGCTTTTACTTTATTTCATAATGAACAGCCTTCAACACCAGGTAAAAAACCTAAAGATAGAAAGCAGACTGTAAATAAGTGCCAAGTCAAAGAAACATTAAAAACCAGAACAACAGAAAAAAAAAAAATTTATTCTAACTTGCTACATTTGAAAAGCAAAGAACTATCAATTTTCACGTAATTACCTCTCATTTTCTCTATTAAACCATTTCTATTCCTGAAGTAAGATCCAATATTAACCCTTCTCAATCCCACACATTCCTTCACTCACCCGCCTACAGCTCCATGAACTGATCATGCTGCACATTTGGCCTTCATTCTTCGAGGTATCTTGGTGTAATCAACACTTCGTGCACCTTAATGAGCATAAAATGGCAAAAAAATGGGAATGGGAACTTATGAAAAATCTCAGAGTAATAAATTTAATTCTTAAGTGGTGAACCTGGCTGTAAATCTGCAAGCTCGTGAGAAATGTGGTTCTAAAAAATAATAATATAATCCTGAATATGGATCTCTCCCTTGGGACTGGTTTCTTTGCACCAGAAAACAACGTGTTCATTAAATAACAAGTCCATTTTTCATTAAGCACCAGGGAGTAGCCAGAATAGTCTGGTATAGCTGGAAGGGAAAGCTTCCCCCTAAAAAGAATAGTTTGAAAAGTGCTTCTTTTCTGAACTTTCATCTGTGACCTAAAACCGAGACCTGTCACCTCATTTGATGCTGCTGATGGGGAAGTCCATGGGAAAAGCAGGATTTTGTGAATTTTCTTGGGAATTAAGTGCTTAAATTTCTCCTCCAGAAGCACTTGCCTTCACAGAATAAGGCTGCACCTCTCTTTCTTCCAACTTCTTGGAGATACTTTATTTCTTCACCTTTCATCAAGCTTCCAGTCCCTTTCATGAAACCACCAGCAGGACTTTGGGCAGCTCCAGCAGGGCAATAATTATCCAAAAAATGGGCTCATAAATTCAGAGAGTGATATATTGCTCTGGGATCCCTCTTTCCCTCTCCAGCACTGCCTGGAGCACAACCCATCCCTGCCCACAGCTGGTTTTTCAGCCACCCAAGACCCTTTGCAGAACTTTTACTTCTTCAGTGAACCAGTGGTATAAAACTTTGCCTACAAAACAAAAGGCAAAGCTGCTCACGAGGATTTTTTTCCCCTTCTTTTCATCTGTCAATGAAATATTTAATGAATCAATCAATGGAAAGTCTCTAGGCAGGAGGGTTCTAAACTCACTGCCATAAGTAGGCATTTAATTTTGATTTACTGAGGTGGTTATTGCTTATTAATCAGATAACATTATGAAAGCTGAGTACGTGTGTGTCAGTTGTACATTAATTAGTTACTGAAGTAAGAGAAGCTAAAGAGCACCAGGAGCTGCTTACATGTCCCCTGAATCAATTTAATTACAAGGAAAAAAGTTCCAGAGCACATTCTTCCACGTGGGTAACCATTTATATGAAAACAAATTGCAACAAATAGTGAGGTCTTCAGACAAAAAATGGCTTCTGGAAGTCACATAAGCAGCAGATAAATGCTTAAACTTCATTAAAAAAAAAATCCAACTAATTCTTTTGTCAACAAATTTATCAAGTGTATGCAGGCGTCAGAAGTTTCCTTTTTTTCCAGAATTATCCATGCTGTGACTTAGGAACTGTTTGATTGTAAAGCTGGACATCCCATGCTAAAACCAGATTACATCACAGATTTCCAATTCCCAATAACTCTCAGTTACGGCCCACTATATCTCGATATATTTTCACTTTCTGTTTACTCTTAAATATTCACTGGGCACAGCTCACTAATAGAAAATACCCAATATTGTCAGTGTTTTGCTCTGCCAGCCACCCCAAGCTGCTCCTGCTGCAGGGAAATGTTCTGGGATCCATGGGTTTATTCCCAGGGATGAAAAGTGCCCTCATTACCTCGCTTTTCCCACCACTCTGGTTTATGTTCCCTCTCCAGCATGGGCTGAAACAAACTTCCTAAATTTGACGATTGTTTTATGAATTTTGGAAATTTGGCTGACGTGACAATATGATTTCTTAGAAAGCAAGCACATATTTACACTTACCACGTTTAAATCATCTGCTGCAGCTGAACGTTAATCCCAAGGACTAATCCCAATTATTTTCCTGGTGATATCCCAATGCAACCAGGTAAGGAGGCTGCCAGGTTGCTGTTTGTCCTCCTGTGGCATCTCCTGCCCAGCTGGGCCCTTTTCCAGAGCCAAAGCCAGCACTTCTCCTTGCCCACACGTCCTGGGAATGTAAAAACAAGCAATAGCCTGTGTCGTGTGGTGACAAACACAGTTCAACGTGCCATTATCGCTTGTTCTCGTGGTGATAATTAATCCCATCATCATTATCATAATGAGAAGCCACATTCCGAAAATGCTGATTGAAAAACTCCAATGTAAAGGATACAGTCACTCACTGCCCTTTCAGCCTGAGGGATTCTTACATTTGCTATTGATTAGCACACAGCCTTCCAAAGAATTTTTATGCCCCAATCCAAACTTTTCTAGTGTTCTTATGTCTCACTTCGTGATTTTTTTAAATGTTCCATTCTAGCATGAAGTGCCAGGGTTGCACTTTTGTTCATTAATTTCTGATGGATCTTTAATCAGATTTTTTTTTTTCCTGATTTCTCTCCTCTCCCAGGGATGTGGTGACAAAGGAAGACAAAGAAATTGAGAGAGAGAGAGAGAGATTGTCATGGTTTAACCTCAGCCAGCAACTAAATCCCACACGGCCACCTGCTCCCTCCCTCTCCGTGGGATGGGGAGGAGAACTGGAGAAACCTGTGGGTTAGATAAGACCAGATTAATAATTGAAATCAATTATGATAATATTATTATTAATAATAACAGTAATGAAGAGAGAGATAACAAGGAAAATGGGAAGGGAAAAGAAGGGGAAGGGGAAGGGGAAAGAAGGGGAAGGGGAAGGTCTGAATTGCCATAATTATAAAAAGAGAGGTGGCTTTGGGAAGGGACCCCACACAATGCCATGGACTGGCCCTTGATTCCAGCCCCTCCTGCAGCTGCTGAGCATCCCCCCAACACAGACTCTCTTTTCAACTTCTCAGACATCTTTATGAACATTTTGAAGCTGATAAATAACCCGAGCCTGTCCCACAGACACTCCTCTTCTGCAAGGCTGATAAAGCAAATCTAAACCATGTTAGATAAGCATGGCATTTTTAGAGGCCTCATATATGTCTCCAGTTCTCAGCTCACCACTGGGCTCTGCAAATATAAAATGAGGTGTGTGAAATCCAAAACTCCCTGTAAACGACACGGTGCCACCTTTAAAATCCTGAACTTCAAAAATATTTGTGAAATATGTTCTTCACATACCGTATTTCCATATTCTGTAGATACAGAGATGTGGAACAACCTGATACTTAATTAGTAGGTTGAAATTTAAGTCTTGCACTATAAACAAAGGTGAATTGGTTGATCAGAGGGGCTTCTCCCAGTGTTTTTATCTGTTCTGGATGTATTAATTGATTGCACATGTATGCACAATCATTACATGATAAATTAAAAAGGGGCCCATAATAAGCTTAGTCACCATAAATCATACAATAAACATCCGAATGAGAAAATTTAATAAACAATATGTTCCCACAACAAATTCATCCCCTTCCATTAAATCCATAACCCCCCTAGGACTTGTTCTACTCTTCCCAATTCCTGAGTACACATTATCTATTAAAAGAATAAAATAAAAAAGCACAACTCACCATGCCAGGATATGTCTCTTCCTCTCACATTTTGGTCTGGCAGTTTGTTTTCTGTGGCAAGAATTCCAGCCTGTGGCTATTTTGGATGGAAAATGGTGTCCTCCTGCATGAAAATTTCCTTCATTTTAATAATGTTTCTAATCTGCATCAACAAGAAACCCAGTGAATGGGTGAATGGGATATTCCCAGGGCAAGATCTCCTTGTGGATGGTTACTGTGCCTTTTTAAGGCCAACAGCTTGGATTTGGGATTCCTGCATCCCCTACGAACGAGGATCATTCCCAACCAGCTTCTCCAATAATGACTGGCGCAGAAATTGCAAAAAAAGGAGTTTCTTTTTCTGCAAATATTTTGTTGAAGCAGTTCTGTCTTTGCTAGAAATAAACCACTTTTCCCAGCCTAAAATTTCTCAGTACATATTTCCCTTTAGGAGGAAAATGGATGTTCCTTTGGAGAACACACGGGGATTTAGAGCTTTTCCTTCACAGCACTCCAAAGTGACTTTGGACAAATCGCTGTTAATCCTACATTGCTCAGGTGTCAGAACCGATCTTATTTAACAATTTTGATAATTAATTTGACAGAGGATGCGAGGACACCAATTACATTGTTTTTCCTGACATGAATTTGGAAGGCAGCGCCGACTCCGAGGAATATCAGACGACAGGTAAATGAAATGATCTGGGGACTTCAATGACAGAAGTAGGATAACATTTAGCGACACAAAACTTCAAGTTCAGGAATTTAGGAGTGAATAATTGGTATTTTTGAGGTTGTTTTTGGAAATGGAAGAAGAAGGCAAAGATTTCATGATATGCTGAACATAAATCACTGATGCAACAGCCCCACGAACATAAATGGTGGGAACATCTTATGATGGGGAAGGAATAATATTCTGATTAAAAATAGGAGAATAGTCCCACTCTTCTACAAGCACTATGTTGGGACTCCCTAGTGCTGCACTCTGTTCGCAGGCAGGAGGAAAATACATCAAAATAAGGAAAAGGGAAAAGTGCAACCTCGCTTAAGTGATGAGAAAGAAGCAAAGTCATTTATTTAGCAGTAAAATGAATGAAGACTTGGCCAAAACTACTTGGAATCACTAGGAAAGGTTGGTGCAAACATGAACAGGCTACAGATAAATTCAGGCTATTAAGAGAATACGTCTAAATAATATTTTTAAGCAGGAGAAAGGTTCTCCAACTGGAGTAGAAGAGGCAAAAAAATGACTTTAAATTACAGTGGTCGAAACCAATTCCATTGTATGCTTCCCTGGAAAAGCTGGGGAATTCTGTAGCCCTTGCTCTCACTTTGAGGGTGTTGAGTATTTCTTATCTATTCCATGACATTGGAGACGAGAGCCTGATGTCCTTAGAGCTGCCTCAAAATCCCAGGCAGGACCAAAAGGTGTGGGGGGTTGGGTGCAGCAGTTTTATTGGCACTCTTTGAATTGGATCTGTCAGCCAGGAGAGAGGTTTACATCCCACGTGGATCCTCATAAAGTGCTATTGCAGCACCTCATGTCTCTGTAAATCTAGATGAATATATAGCTAATGAATATAGATAAGAAATAGAAATAATCACAGGTACCACGTACATGAACCCGTACATGGCTCAGGCATGCATGTGCTCTCTAGACAAGGATGGATCTCAAAGTGAGGTGTAAATGTAGGTTTGAGATTTGTGTTATTATAACATTAAACAATAAATGTGTGTAAAAGAGCCTGTTTTGCTATTTGCACTCATTCTAAACACAGGGTACAGCCTCCCCCCATATCCAGCCAAACAGCAGAGACAATCCAGGCTCTTAAACCACATTTTCTTATGCTAAAACCTTCCATCTTTTGCGAGTAACTCATCTGATTTCCATGATCATAAAGAACTGGATAACACTAAATTATAACCACAGCAATCAGGGGCATGGGGAGCAAGAGGATCCTCGATTGCAGCCCATGCATCACTCAACAGCCCCACAGAAGAAGAGATTGAAAAGCACATCAATTCACATAACTTCCTCCCAGTGCCCATTGTCTTTTTCAGTTCCTAATGATGCTGAAGTGTCTCCATGATTAAAATTTAAAGGTTTCCCAGTAACCAAGTAATTTGCCCAAAACTCCTTATCTAGCACTCACCACGAAGACTCTGATTTTAATACACCATTAATCAAGCTCCAGCCAAGTTTACCACCGATACTTTCAATTACAGAGGAACTAACTTCATTCTTCTCAGTGTGGCAGTGAGAGACCACTTCTCTGATTAGCCACAGCCCCTAAAAACAGATGGATAAAAAGGCTGGGCTGGATGCACTTTCCTGAAGGAACTATTTGTTGCGAATTACGATTTAGCAAACAAAATTGGATCACTCTGCTGCAGGATACACTTCAGCCAAATTTTGAGCCCTACAAACCCTAATTATAATAAAAACCATGAGCCGATTTCAAGTTTTACGGTGTAACAATAATGTGGGATTTGATGAAATGTAAATTGACGCGACGGTGAATCGAACGGGCGAGCTCCAAATATCCGCACATTTCCCACCGCAAACATCCCCACAAATGCCCGTGGTGGGTGTTTAATTGAGGCACATGAATAGATCCACAATCTTCAATAGGACATCTCGTGCTCTAAGTGATGCACGTGCACAAGTGATTGCAGGATCAGTTATCAGAAAATGATCCCCGGTACAATTTATAAGAATTCCAACAGATTGCAAATAGCTATGATTTGTCACGCAACATCTGGTCTCTTCTCTCCACAATCAAATGGACAAATGGAAATAACAATACAGGCTGTGAAATCGCAGCTTGGAAAAAACAATTAGAGGGAAAGGGACCCCTACCTTACCCTGCCGGAGTGATGGAATTTGCACTGGGCTGCCTGGCTCAGCTAACAAAGAGTCAGCACTTGTTTGAGCTCTAGCGTGATTGCCACAAAAGAAATATTTAATTCTGAAGTTGTTTCCACAGCTGCAGTCAAAATTTCAGGCAAAATGGGGTGGTCCTGTTACTGCCCTGGGAAAAACTTTCCCTGTTCTGTCCATCTCCTCACACATGTTCTGTCGAGATGGGTGAGGAGATGGACAAAATTGTAATGTGTTGTTTAAATATATCAGTGTTATCATTATTTATAGATCTATATATTATTACTGTATCGACCCAATCCCTTGGTTCTGGATGCTGCCAACCATTAATTCTATTTTATTCACCTAGAGAACTCTACAGCATGTCCAGGAACCTTCCAAAATTGCAAGAACTGTCTCAGCAGTGAAATCAGAGGGACAGGTAACAATTAGCTTGGCTGAGAATTGGGAATATCCATCACAAAGCTCAGATTTTAAGCAATACAATTTATATTTATATACATATATAAAATATATGTAAAAATGTTGAGGGAAAAAAATAAAAGAGGGTGTTTACAATAACAGCAACCGAGACAGATTTCCATTGACAACATTGCTCGAAATCTCTGGATGGCACCGTCTGCTGGTAAGTTTGATTATCTGGTGAAAAATCAGTTTGATCTTTAAGAAAAGAGGAACGAAACATCTCAGTTTCCTGTCATTCAAACCCAGCCTTCACAGAGGAGTTGACATTCTCCACTTTAGTTAAATAAAAGTTTTAGCTCTTATGTGGAAACCTCTTTTACTAAGACGAGAGACATTTGGGTGAGGTAACAGACTTCCTTTACATTGATGTCCAAAGAAATGAAAGGTCTGGGTGTTTTTTTCAGACAATGAGTAAATCTCTTCTTTTTGGAGTGACCTCAGCACCGACCTCCTCTCTGTACAACTTCAGCACAGCTCTGCCAGCAGTGAACTCAAGGCAACATCCAGGCAAGATGGTATTTATCCATAGTATTTTTTTTGGTATTCATCCAAAAGTTCCCAAATTTCTGCTGCTTACTCTTCTTTCAGAGTTTTTGTTCCCCAGCAATAATCAACAGTGCAAAGTGGAATAGATAAGGTGCACAAAAGAAAAATAAAATCCCTAAGATTGTTCCTGAAGTTCTCCTTTATCCCAGACACAGTAATACCTTTTTGGAAGATGTACAACGTTAACCAATTCTTTTCTGTCAAGTAGCAATTTTTTGGCAGATCCCTTTTGCATGATTCATGAAGGACCAGTAAAAGGCTAATTGTTCAAATTAATTTGCGTAAATGACTAAGCAAGAGATAACAAAATTACATCTGCACTTGTTTGGCAAAGATTCAATAGCAGCGGCCCTGTACTGCCAGCTGCTTCCAGACAACACTCTCGCAGAAATTAAAAGCTACAAATATTAATTAATACACTTTTTTGGTACGTTAATTTGCACTGAAAGGTTCCGGAGTACAAAACTGCTGAGAAGATGAACCATGATAATTAGAATTAATGGGATGGATGCATGTTTTTTGCAGCTGAAGTTTTAAAAACCCATGAATGGAACTGGGAACTTGGAACTGACATTCTCATAAATCTCTATGATAATGCTGCTATTAGTATTAGAAGGATTAAGTGCTGTGGCTCCGGCGTTATCCTTCACATGACACGTTGTATCCCATCTGTCACCGCCGCGGCTGAGACGTGAGCGCTGTCCTTGAGGAAGCCGCGTGAAAAGCTTTGGGAATTCAAGGAATTGCAGGATGGATGGCTCAACCCCCTGACTCTCCAGCAGGAATAATGGCCGGTGCTCTGTTCTTGTCAGCTCAGGGCTTGAGCAAATACTCCGGCTGTGGTTAAGTTAAGTTAAGTTAAGCAGCCTGAATTGGAGATAAATCAGCAACAGTCAAATGTCACAGATTTTTATCGTTCACTCCTTCCCGTCATCGTGAGCTGGACGCCTCTGGAACTGGTTTTTACTGGTGTTCACCCCATTAATTTGGCATTTTTTAGGGCAGCCAGCGCCACTAGGGCTCCACTCAGTGCACTGAAATAACAAATAATTTTTACATGAAATCACTAATGAGATCATTTACCTGCTCCACAATGTTATCTGCATGATACAAATCCCCTTCTCCATGGAAATGCTGTCAAAAAAAAAAGACATTTCAGATGCATTCTGTCTTGAAATTTTGCCTGGAAAATTACCTTCAAATTTTCTGTTAGGGCTTTCCAAACTTTTGAAAAATTATTGTATTTTACATCCTAAAAATACTTCACAGGGACACATATAAGACCAAGCTGCCCCTTTCACTAATTACTTTTTCAATAATAAGAAAGGTTGTAGAGAAGGAAGTTTCAAGTTTTCGAAAGTAAGAAATTCTTAAATAGCATTTTGCCTTTTATTTTGAATGATGCCTGTGCACACGGGCAACGGAATTGCTGAGAAAGGCTGGACCAGAAGGGGTGTCGGAGAAAGACCAGACAGAGGAGATTATCCTGGGAAGGAGCAGCTTCCTCACCCTTCCCAAAAAGCCACCCCATGGTGTTCAAGGTCCCCAAAGCAAGCCAACACTAAGGAACATCTATTAGGCAGCAGGATTCAGATTATTTTTCCCCTCAAGTGTTTTGGAAGGAAAACCCTCAAAATTATGCTATCACGATTTATTAGATTTATTAGTACTTATTGGTGGAATTCTTGGGGGTGCCTTGTGCAGGGCCAGGAGTTGGGCATCCATGATCCTTAAGAGTCCCCTCCAGTTCAGGATATTGTATGATTCTACCCATATTTTTATTCTTTTACTCTGAACTATTGGATCATTTTCCTCTTGTACAAGAACTCTGATTTTATTCTGCTTTTATTCACCTACGTGGGCTTAAAAAAAAAAAAAAAACAAGAACTTGTTATGTCCCATCTCTGATGATATCATGGAATAAAATAAAAAACTCTCCTTCACCCTGACCCTGAGCATGTGGGTTGTTAATTTTGTGCAGTCAGACTGCTCATGGTCTCACAGCTCACAAGAACTCAACCCAAATCTTCCCATTCCTCGGATCAGGCAGAGACCACAGGAGCAAGGGTGGGTGCTCAGCTCCCCAAAACCAGATTTTCACAGCCCCATCCAGCAAAAATAGCCTGGAAAACACAAATTTTATTAATCTTTTAGAACTTATATTTCTAGCAATAATAAAAGTGTATTATAATTTATTAATTACTGTGAGTTATAGAATATGTGAATCTTTTTCCTCAACAATAGTGTAATGTTTATGGTCCAAAATATTCACCCAGGTGGGTAGAAATCAATCAGCCTCAGAAATTAATATATTTCAATTAATGATGTAAATTAATATCTCCTTCTTTCTGCACTCTGAAGACACAACTGTTTACCTCTACACAGAGATGTGAGACAGAATTGCTCTGTGAGTCATGTAGGGTAAATACACAAAGAGGTTTTGAGCCAAGTTAAATCAGGGATTAAAGAGAAAACTGAATAAAGTTGGGAACCACAACATCCAGATAACACAGAAGGAGAAAACAGGAGCATGGATAAAACAGGGCACAACACCGAGTCATTCCTAATCATTTAAATTGTTAAAAAGAAAAGAAAATTCCGAGGGAAAAAATACATCATCAACAAGATTTTGCATTTCTGTAGCAGAAAATCCAAAGCACTTTATTGATGCTTCTGTGGGTTATGATCCCAATATTCCCAGTGGGATAACCATCACCACTACAGTTTGGAAAAAGCACCAGGAAGAGGATAAACTTTGCTCAGAGCACAGGAAAACCCAAGTTGCAGAGGGAGGCAGTGCCCCAGCTGGATCCTGGTGCTGTCCAGGATGCTGGTCCAGAACATTCCACCCACGGCACCCACTGGGCGAGGAGGACCTGGAAACAGGGGTTTTAATTCTCCTTGCAGCACATGGAATTTGTGGAACGGGAGAGCCTGCCAAAGACCACCTGGAGCCATCAGGGGTTTGGTAGGCAGGGAATTTCTCTGAAATATAATTATCACCTCTACGCTGTCCCGTTAAAGCCAAGAGTAACGGTGGTGCCTGTTTGATACCGGATCTTCTAACGGGGATTTTGCTTTTTCTCTCTGTCTTTAATCAGCACACTGGACTTGCTGAAACTTCCCAAAATACAGGATTTTGGTGGTTTCTGGTGTGCGATTTTGGTAATTTTTGGTACATTATTTTGGCTTTTTTTGGTGTATGATTTCTGCAAAAGTTTCTCCTTTTTTATGCTGTTGTCACTTCTCACTTACAGCCGCATCACAAAACAAATTCCTGGCCATTCCTGACACCAAAATCCATGCTAAGAGTAACTTGAAGAGCTTAATTATTAATTAAATTAACTTCCTTTAGGCTGTAATAATAAAGCAGCATTACTAAAAAGAGTACTTAGATTTGCATTTATGGCCCTTTACTGAAACCATTTGCTTCCCCTGAGACAATTCTTCCTTCTTTCACCTCATCAGTCTCATGGCCCAGTACAGGGCATCAAACCTGTTGTTATCAGTCTTGGTCTGATTGATACAGAAAACTTCTCAGGAAGATTTAGGGAATATTAGGTGTTTCCAGGGATCTAATAGCAGGAAGTAGGCAGCTGTCACCCACAATTAGAGGAATTTGTGCCACGGGGCAGGTAGGAAATAGGTGACAGTGGTCAGTGAAAAGATACCAAATTATGCTCACCCACAAAGGCTCCTGGAATAAACCAAATTTGTGGAGGAGGTTGGCAACCATCAGACATAAAAAAAAACCCAATAAAAATATGCAATAAACCACCCCCAAACGAGAATATCCTGGGCACAAATCTCATTTCCTGGCATTCTCTTGGTGACTCTCAGAAGCAGCTCCTGGTGGCAAAGGGACAGTGCCAACTCAACCTGAATTCCCATATGGAGAATAGGAAGCATCTTTGAAGTCCATCCAATTTTCCAATGAAAAATCTTAGCAGTGCCTCCATGAGAGCACTAAAGGAGCACGTGCAGGTTTCTTTGAGAACAATTTCCCCCTGGACATGGCAGTGAATGCCCCCAGGGCTGGTTTTCTTTCCTCACATTCCTTAATTTCCCCCCTAGGAAGTCAAATTAATTATAATATAAAAGCTGAAAATATGTCCCACAGCCATGTTCCCCTCTTTCTTGTTACACAGCAGTGCTTGTTCTCTGCTGCTTTACTGGGATTTTATGGAGAACCCTGGTGACCCTTTAACACACCCTGTTTGTTATCCCTGTTCCTGAGCCACAGGTTAGAAATAAAGCCAGGTGGGACCTGCAGTATTTAACATTCTGTTACACAAAGCAATTGCACATAAAGTCTGGGCTTGGGATCCAAGTGAGGGCTTAAATCATGGAATCCCAGAATGGGTTGGGTTGAAGGTTGAAGACCATCCCAGTCCACCCTCTGCTGTGGACAGGGACACCTTCTACTCTCCCAGGTTGCTCCAACCCCTGTCCAACCTGGCCCTGGATACTTCTGGGGAACATGTGCCAGGGCCTGACCACTCCTTGAGTAAAGATAGACTTTTTAAAGTGATAAGAGATGGTCTTTCATCATGTTTTAGCACAAATATCTCTGTATCAAATATGTTGCTCCTAATTTTTCAAAGAGAAACCCCACAACATCACTGAGCGATAAACGAGCGTTCCGGCTCAACCGTCTTACCCAAAATTTGCACGGGCATTTCTGTTCGTGTTATTTTCCCTCTAAAGATCCCTGATGTGTTTGGAATATTTTGGTCACTTCCATAAAAGTAACGGGAGAAAAGCTGCAGGAAATGAAGCCCCGTGTCCCTCCAGGGAGCGGTTGCGCCGTGGATGTCAGAGGGGCTGCCTTGATCCGAGCAGCTTACGCCGTATCAGCCCCGTCCTGCAGGACCGTGTCAGGGGGTGGCGAGCAAGAAGTGATTTATATTTGTGCACCAGACATCCTAATTCCCTCATGCACAGTTTCAATGGAGAGAGACACCAAGAGCTTTAGAAATGTGTGGCTAATTATACATCTCATCAAATGCTCAACACTTAAAGTCGTGATGAGCACAAAGCACTTGTCTGCTCCGCCACCTATCCCCTTCCTGGGATGTCCTTTTTAATGGTCTCTTATGTAAAGAGTTGACTGCTTAAATATTTGAAGTCTGCCAGTTTAAAAGATTTAAAGTATTTTTAAAATGCAGAATAGATTTGGGTTTTGTGCGCCCTTATCATTCAAGAAAAACCTTCACCGATACTTTTTTTTTAATTAAAAAAATCCCTTTGGGCTATGAATGCCAAGTTTTAGCCTGGAGGGAATTTTTATTGCAGATATAAACCCCTGGAAATCAGAGTACGTATACATCCACCACCGAGCCTGATAAACCCTCGACTGTGACACTGCTACTGAGGGTTGCTATAATATCTGATGACAAAACTGACAGATTACTTCTGATGAGAATGTGGAACCCTTTTTGTTTTTAACTTGACCCTGAAGACATGTCATAACATTTGTAATATCTGCAATAAAGTGTCAACTATACTGCTCTAAGACTGCTGGAGCTTGGAGTTAAGCATTCAGTTTAGTGCTCCTACAGCTTTCAATTTCAAATAAAAAAAGACTCTTAATTTCCTTTTGGACAGTCCAAGCCCAGTAGAACTGCACTAATTTGTCTTGGCAAATATGAAGTGGTAGTGGGGAACATGACGGCTGGAAAGGAAATCCAGAGGAACAGAAAGGAATAAAATAAACCTATCAATCGTCTCTACCTAAACTGAGGATTTACAGTTCAGTAGGAATGATCTTAAGAGGGGATGGCAATAAAAGGAGTGTCAATGACCACCTCAGTGGCAGGGCTGGCTGGATTTCAGTCTAACATTTCACTGTGACCCCCCAGTTGCACAAGTTTCAAGTATTTTAAGCCTGTTTCCAGAGGAATAAAAATGTCAATAGTATCTCCCATGCCGTGTAATCAGATATGATGCTTTGGTTGTTCAATTAGGGAGAGGGATCTCCTGGGTGGGCCTCCCCAGTCTCGTTATCTCCCATGTTTTGGCCTGCTCTTGAACCACACTGGGACCAGAGCATCACCAGAGTTTGAAAAGACCTTTGAGATCATTGAGTCTCACCATCAAGGATGGCCATAAAAAGCCTCATCCTGCCATGGATGCCACATCTCCTCTTTGACTCAGAGGCTGCATTTCTAAAGGTGCTCTGGAACAGAGAATCCCCACTTCTCTGATAAACTGGTCCCAAAATTAATAGCCTGATATAAAAGTAAGCACCAGGCACAAGGCTGTGAAAGACAATATTTTGCTGCCACTAACAAGGGCTGATTTCTTTGTCTAAGTGTACAATATAGTCCAACTAAGCTTTATTTCCCAAGAGATGAGATACTTCATTTATTTGTGCAACTTCCTCAGACTTTATATTCTTTGTGTTTCAGGACTTCAGTAGTTGCCTTCTTGTAATATTTCAGCTTTTAAGCTGTTTTCTTGCCTCACTGAACTCACATAAGATACATCTGAAAGCTTTAGTACAAATTTACTTCGAATAAAGTCTTCAATTCATTTTCATGGCACCAAAAAGACAGCTTTAATAACTGCAATGACAAATAAACTGGAAATCATTCCAGGCCTTTTCACTTAACTGACAAGTAGAACGCTCTCATAATGAGCCGCAGGTTTTACGTTTTCTCTTTGACCATAATAGCTTCATTTAAGAGCGTCAGACCCTGACACTTCATCATTTATCTACATTATTTCTCATCTTCTTTCAAATAAATTATGGAATACTAGACTGAGCACATAAAAACAAAGTGACTTGTTATCTGTAAACAGCAAGATAAATTGTCCAGAAGTTCCTCATTTAGTTCCTTTTAAATTTAAGGGCAAGTTATTGGATGTACCTTTTTTTTTTTTCCTATCCCAATTTTTTGCATTTTTTTACAGCCATCTTATTCTGTTGCCAGTGGCCTTTGTGCAGCCATCCAAAGCCTGATGATAGTGCAAAAGGCATAAAATAATTCCATTATCCCAAGGTTGGACAGGGTAGTGCGGAAAAGAAAAAAAAAAATAAAAATACTGAAAAAAATCAAATAAACAACTTCCATGGATATTCCTCTCCATCTGTAAAACTCCTCGTCCGTAATACATCTTGTCACTCTGGCAAATGTGACACATCCAAAGTAATGAACAGTGGGGCTGTGACTGTCCTCGCCCTCAGAAAGAGCTGATATTTCCCGCCAGCCAAGCCCCCCTTCCCGCCTGGAATACATTAATTCCTGGCTCCGAGCGCTGCAGAATGCTCCGAGTTCACATCTCCCTTATTTTCCAACCACCTTGTCCTGAACACAATTAGCAACCTTGCCTTTGTGTTTTAATTAGCGGCGACTGATGAAATCGAGAGAGGTTTGCTTTAACGACACCCCGTGTGTTCCCAGCGCACCTCTCCCTGTGAAAATCACATTTTCCTGATATTCCAGGGTGTGGAGAGCCCCTGGAGCCCGAGCCAAGTCCTCAACTAGAATTTGTGAGGCCACACCAGTGGCACGCAGCCGTCAGCACGTTTAACCCTGACAGGGGGGATTTTTTGGGAGGACACTCGGACTATTCCTGGATCAGGGACAGAGAAATCAACACAGAGGATGTCTCCAGCAGGATTCCGATGGATAAATCCAACAGTCTCAAATCCAGCTGTTCTTAAGCCTTGTGTTTCAAGACAAAGTGAAAACCAGAAAAGCAAAATGTAGGTAGGAAGGCTTCTCAGGTTTGCCCTCTTTTTTACCTTGAGGGATTTCTTTAAAAAGCACAAAATTACAATGTCAGTGGATTCCCTGAGTATTCCTCACCCCAAGAGAGACTCTGTCACTCACCACTATCCTTGGGAAGGCAAGGAACTGAAAAGGGCATGAAAAACTGGAAAGGACACCTCACCCAAGTGATGCAGCTCACTGGACTTTGGGGTTTGGTGGCAATTTTAGACAGAGCCTTCACTGAGCCGGGCTGAGACACGAGGACATTCCGTGGTGTAGAGCCAGCATCCCAAGCTTTGGGTGGTGCTCAGTTTGGGGACACACCGGGCAGGGGAATCCCAAGGGTTATTAACAGGCAGATAAATTCATTAACAAGTGAGTAATTCATGCATGAGCTTCATCCACCCCACAGAGCAGAAAGGCACCCACACACCACTGCCATTCCCAGCATGGAGCTGTGGAATTCCAAGATTCCCAACCCCACAGACACAACCAGCACCGCAGAAAAAACTGGCATGATCAGAGAAGGGCTTGCACAGGACTCCTCAGCACATTTAAGGTCATACCTTGACCTGTTTGATTTTCCAGGTCATTTTCTGTCCAAGCTCTTCCTTTCCCTCTCCAAATCCTGGCGCTGTGGGCACACAGCCATCTTGCAATCCAATCATGTTCTCTGTGCAGAGCAGGCAACAATCAAATAAAGACAAAAATAAGAGTTTAAGCTGAGGTTCCCATCAGCTGCAATTCCATATACATAACATTTTAATTATGTCTCATCTCCAGTGTAATAGTTAGAGATGCCATTTGATACAGCTTTTTTTTTATTATTTTATTTGAAAAATTAACTCTAACTAAATTAGCAAAAATAAAGTAGTAAAAGTTAATTGGGAATTATCTACTCCAAAATAACTCTTACTGGTAAATGCTTTGTGTGGTTATAAAAGGCTGATAAATATAATTGTATTTATGTAATGAGGATCATGTTTAATTTACTGTACTTGGTTGTTAGACAGCATTTTATGCAGGCCTCATAAGTAAGCTTCAGATTATTGCTTGTATTGCTTTTTAAAACAAAAAAAAATCACCATCAGATGCAGCACATGGGAAATGTCCAGACTTCAAACAAGGTGGCGATGAGTTGTCCAGAGAAATATTTGGGATGAGCTGCATCTGCCTGGCCTAAAAACGAGAGTGTTTAGGAAGGCTCTGCCGGCTGATGGGTCGTGCTCAGTGCCCTGATTTAAGGGCTGGGATGATTTCTGAGATCCATGGGCAATTACAGCCCAGTGCATGACAGTGAGGTGATGCTTGCTCCTGGCAGTGCTGGAAAAACAGGGAATTTCTAATTTTTTTAAAATATTTTTTCCTCAGTTAATGTGATTTTGGTCCGATGTTTTTACATTCCAGAAAGCACCAGTCAAGGCAGCTGCTTATTTTGTGGGTTTCTCAGTTTGCTCTGGTTTAGGAGCAGACTTGAGACTGCCACTTTTCTGTTACTTTTATTAAAAATTATCCACAAAAAAGCCTTGGCATGACTGGAAACACTGGGAGTCTGTTCGTATTCTGTGCTTTTTCACGCCATTTACACCAGAGGTCTGTACATATTCTGTACTGATTCATACCATTTAAAATAAAGAAGGAAAAAAGAAGGTAGAACTTCTCTGTGATAAAGTTAAGACTTGAAAAAAAACCAAGATTGGACAAAATGCTACTGGTCTCTGAAAAAACAGATGTGAAATCCAGGCCCTGATCCCTGTGGAGCAAATCAGTCCCAATCTCAATACTCTCAGTGACATCCTCAAAGCAGACAAATAAAGAGGCAAATATGTGCTGATTTTTGTCACAATTTTAAGATTTTTCCATTATTTTTCTCATTCCTAAATAAATATCTTTGAATGTAGAGTGCTGGCAATACTCAGGCCATGGAAATCCCCAGTTCCCATCATCGGTGTGTGACACAGGGAACGGATAAAGTTGCTTCCTTCTTTGGGAGAGATGTCACAGGGCACCACACTTTGCACTCTCCTCTTGCTCACCATTTACTGTATCCTCTCTCTGGACAAATTTCTGAAGTATCCTTGCTCCATTGAAAAAAAAAACCCTCTCAAAAATTCATAATATTATAAAAAGAATGAATATTGAACGTTCAGATTTCCTTTTAAACCACTGCAGCTCACGAGGCAGCTGAAAATCTGAGATTCTCACGCAATTATGGCAGTGGGGCCAGAACACAAACTCCCAAAATGAATACTGAAAATTCCAAAGCCTATGTGCGATCTGGAAGATTTTAGGCAAAGGATCCAACCAAAAATCCTCTCTTTGGAGCAAAGTGATTGGCAGCAATGACTTTTTGACTCTGGAATACCAGAAAATCACCATGTATTTTTAATTAAAGAAAGAAAATGTTTCTCTTCAACTCCCCCACATCTCCTCCAGCCTGGTCTGGTTTCTGTTATTTCTGTTCTGGATACATGGCTGCAAGATTTATTGTATCAGATTAAAAGTAAAGGCTATTAATGTCAGATTCCGTGGGGATTTTTCGTTAAGGCTCCTTGGTTTTACTTTATTTATAAATTATCATCTTGAGGCTTGTAAAAAGGGCTTTCCCCCCTCTTATTCCAGTGACATTGTAATTTATATTGCTGGTAGTTCCATAGGAGAATTCAATTAAGAATTACAATTTGTTTCCTTATAACAGGAGCTAAACAGGGGCTGTGTCTCTACACACAGGCCATTAACAGATTTTACACTGTTAGAGTGCCAAAACAATTATATATTGTGCACCAAAACCTTAAAAAAGCAATTAAGTCACTTAGTTTGTGTGGACACAAATGTGACTGTACAGTTTGTGTGATATTTACCTACCTACCTACCCCAGGAGAAGGGGCATAAGCCCCTTGTACTGAGATTTTTAACAGCTCTAGAGGAGAGACAGAAAAAGTTCTCTTGAGTTCATTTTCCTGTGCTCTCATTTGAGGTGACCTACTTGGATATTGGGAAGAAATCTGGGTGGGGAGGCCCTGTCACAGGGTGCCCAGAGAAGCTGTGGCTGCCCCTGGATCCCTGGAAGTGTCCAAGGCCAGGCTGGATGGGGCTTGGAGCAGCCTGGGACAATGGGAGGTGTCCCTGCCCATGACAGGGGGTGGCACTGGATGAGTTTTAAGGTCCCTTCCATCCCAAACCATTCCATGACGTTTTAAGTTTCCCCACAAGATGGTCTGATAACGTCATTTGCTCCAAATATTACTTTTCCTACAGCTTGGGTTCACGAACACCGTTCTTATGTTCCCTTGACTTCCTCCATCAGCACCCCTGAGGTATTTCACGGCATAAAATTACCCTTTGGTACAAACCTAGAGGACAATAATTAACCAAGAGCAGAAATTCCATGGACAGAAAGCACTCAGGAGAAGAGAAAGGAAAGAAACACTTGCCCCAGCCAGTCCTGGCTTCCAGTTCAGTGCCCCAGCACGAGGCTGTAGCATCACAGGTCCCAGCCAAGGGCAGTGAACACAGAAAAGCATCAGGTGGGTCACAATTACAGACACACCTGCCCCAGATGTTTGTGCTGTGCTGTGCATCCCCCTCTTTTACAATAGCCTGCAAAAGTTTACATTCCTTATCTGCAGCAGGCTGGTTATTATTCTTATTATTTCCAGTAAAATTAATGTTCATTAAAGAGATTAGATGACAGCTGTAAAGACTGAGAGCCTTCATTTATTGCCAGACAAATGATGTTGTAACAGCTTCAGCAGTGCAGGTTTTTCTCAATGCTGGGCACATCTGCACAAAATTATGGAATCCTCGGTGTGGGAAGTTTTCATGGACATGGCTGGATCCCCCAGGGAGCCCTGGAATGGTCCCACCAATCCATGGTTTCACTCAAGGCCTGGTGAGGGTTCAAATCAAATGTTGTCCGACATGGAACAAACAGAAAGGAACATCCTGATCATCCAGGTTCTACATAAACCCAGAGATTTAAGAGAAAATTATGCTTTTATAAGGCTTTAAAGTCATTTGGAAACACAGTGTTTTATAGAATCATGGAATCATTTGGGTTGGAAAAGCCCTCCAGGATCATGGAGTCCAAGCTGTGCCCGATGCCCACCTTGTCCCCGGCCCAGAGCACTGAGTGCCACATCTGGGCATTCCTTGCACACCTCCAGGGATGGGGACTCCAAACCTCCCTGGGCAGGCCCTCCCAAGGCCTGACCTCCCTTTCCATGGAGGAACTCCTCTTGACGTCCAGCCTGAACCTCGCCTTGGGCAGCTTGAGGGGACAATTCCTCTTTTCCTGTCGCTGGCTGCCTGGGAAAAGAGTCCAACCCCCACCTTCCTACAACAAACATTTGCAATAAAATTCACAAACCTGTTCTCACACACAAAAAAATACTGATTTTTTTCAGTTTTGACACAGTCAAAGGTGCCTCAGACACCGGAATAAGGCAGTGAAAAATAGAGCGATTGAGTCACGCTGAGCTTGGCGAGGTAAGCGAGCATCAGTTTCCTTTTCCCTTTTAAAGCTGTCACATTTCTCCTGCTCGCTGCGTTTTTAGCAGTGAAGGATCCCTGTGTTTCCCCGAGACAAAGGATGGGCTCGCAAACTCTGTCTTCTGAAGTGATGAGTTAAAGAACACCGCAGGAGTACTTGCCAAATCATACCACCATTATTAATTCAGGCATGATGAAAGTGTTCATTTTAGCTGTAATCATGTAATTCATCAAAATACTACTAGAGCATATCATTGGGAACTATTACACTGATAGAGCACCTTATTGCACCTTCCCCGAAAGCAGGAAATGTAGTTTTTGATGCTTATCTGCTGAAAAGCAATTCAGTTTGGGATTTTGGAAGCGCTATCTTATGGCACAATAAAAAAAAAAAAAGACACTTCAAACATATTTTCTTGTACTTGGATGATGTTGTTATTATGTTTTGGGGTGATTATCTTCAACGATGAAGTTTAAAAATGGTGGAGCACTGAAATGTTGCATTTACCCAGCGCTGAAGGAACGATTGGGTTATGAATATACAATATATGAAATTTAAATGTAGATTTTCGATCTGCCCACTTTTAAAATAACTTCAGAGGCCAGAATCTGTCTGTCACAAGAGCCTTCACAAATAGAGGGGGTTTTTGGAGTTTTTCAGTGACAAACAATACTTATAAAAAAATCTGTATCCCGTGATAATTCTCAGGATGTTCAAAGGAATAAGAGCGACTTGGGCTCTGAGGGAATGGCAGATCCCAATCCCATCATGATTGCCCTCGTGTTCTGCCTGACTCCTGCTCGACACACATTTCCTGAGCAAGCTGAAATTACAGCAAAATAAATAAATGAAGGAAAGAAATATGAGATGGAGTTGATTCCCTTCCCGGGTTACCCGCGGGTGCCGCAGCTGTGCCGAGTGAGGCACCCCAGCAATTTCCAAAAAAGTCACTGATTGTCCATGTCAGGGGAGCTCCATCATTGCAAACAGAAAAGCAAAAATTCCCATTCCCACTGTCAGAAGAAATCAAAGAAAAGCAGATGAACGCAGGAGAGAGGCAGAAAGAGACGTGTTTGGGTGAGCTGGCACTGAGCTCAGAACCCCTTTTCCTCTGTCTCCCCTTTTCCACCCTCCAGCATGGATATAAATCAGAATTTGGGGATTGGAGGTGTAGGAATGACCATGCACAGGTGCACACACGCCTGCATCACCCTGTGAAGATGCCTCGCCCCACACAAATTAGGTGCCAATCTCTCAAAGTTTAGTCCTTAATTATTGATCAAACATCCTTTAATCTAGAGCAAAACACCCTTGGCAGAGGATTGAGATGTAAATTCACAACTAACAGCTCTTATAAACAGAACTCTCCTTTGGGGGCTTCACAAATTTTTCTGGATATTATTCTCTAAACTGTAACTTTTATGCTCAATACATTAAACCCTAAACCCTTTTCCTTCAGGAAAAAAATAGGGTCTCAAGTCAGTTGCAGAGGGCAAAGATATGTAAAAACTCCACAAAGATGATGATGAATGTAAGTATTAATATGATGAATGAATAATGAAGATAATTCTAATATTATTAGAATATAAATTAGGCCTCTAATTCTGGAAATCAGAACCATAGTTACACATCTAACTCCTATTTTTCTTCTTGGTGTGGGGATTTTGATTTGTCTTTTAGTACCTAAATCTCCTTCTACGTTAAATGGATGAGTATTTTAACTCCAATACAAGCAGGGAATGTGATCTTGGAGGTCTTTTCCATCACCTTAATAATTCCATTGGCCTACAATGTACAAGTCTCCTCTACAAAACCCTCAGAATAATTTCATTTATTACAAATGTTTATGAAGCAGCCCAGTTTTATATGCATTTATATTAAAGCTGAAGAAACAAGAAATTATTGTTGGAAGCAATGTTTTATGTTGAATATTAAAGAAAGCTAATAACATTTACTATTCTATGCAGTAATTATTTGAGAGTAATTAGAAGCTAATAGCTACCAGTTTATAGCTATTAAGTCTCTTCAGCACTCCAACTTGGCTTTTATGTGATCCTTTTGTTTATTTTCATTGTAATTGTCTCTGCAGATGCCTCCATGCAAACACAACCCCCTTCTCCCTCCACTCCTTAAAGAACTCAAAATCCAGGGAAATTAGTTGGCCACAGAAAAAAAATTATTTCCCCTTGAAGGAAGCTCTTTCAATTCTCCAGCTGCAAAGGTGATTAAATTAAACATATGACTAATTGTGTGAAGTGATTTACTGGGATGAGCAGGAGTGTCAGGTACATCCACACACACCTGGCTCCTCCAGGATTTTATATCTCATGGAAAGAGAGACTACAGCTTCTTTTGTCCCATTTTCCAGTAAGAAATGGATGCTGTTCCATTGCTGGAGCAATCCCACACCAGGAAGATGAAGCAATTTCACAGCACGTGGGTGCAAAATGAGGTTTTCACATGATTCCCTTTGAACAAGTTCCTAAATGCTGCAGTGGATCCAAGATTTTCCACAGCCCAAGGAGTTGTTGTCCATCTGCAGGTGGAGGAGCTGGAGTAGCACATCTGGGCTTGGGACAAAAGAGCTTTGCAGCCCAGGCTGGTCCCTCAGCCTGGCACAGCTTCCCAGACCCTGCCATGTGGTACCAGCCTGGCAGGACAAGATGNAGCAGTTCCAGCCCTCAGAGCAGATCCAGAGCCTCCTGTGGATTCACTCCAGCAGCTCCATGTCCCTGTTATGGGGTGCCAGAGTGGGACACAGGGCTCCAAGTGGGGACATCAAGTGGACCAGGCTCCTAAGCCAAACAATGCACATCTCCTACAGGTTGANATAAATGAATGATCAAGAATTTCACCATAAATGAACCTTCCGTGTCAAACAGCAAAATTCCCATGGAGCAAGACATAAAGCCAAGGTTAAGTTAAATGTATCTGGAATCATACAGTGGGTTGGGATGGATGGGACCTTAAAGCTCATCCCATCCCACCCCCTGCCATGAGCAGGGACACCTTCCACTATCCCAGGCTGCTCCAAGCCCCATCCAACCTGGCCTTGGACACTGCCAGNTCCATTCAAAGAAAACGACCAAAAAAAAAAAAAAAAAAAAGCATGCAGTAGAGAAAACTGAAGCAACCACATTTACAAAACCAAGAGAAAAGCCAATATTTAGCTCCAAAAATCTGGTTTTTTGCACTGAACCTTCGGAGGGAAAAACTCTGCTGTGCTTGCCAAGCTTTTCCACACCTGCATGTGGGAAAGGGGCCTCAGGGAACAGAGCTGCACCTTCAGGCATCAGAAAGTGCTCCGGAAAAAAAGCCCAAATGACAAAAAATAGTCAAAGTGTGAGAAGAGTGACCCCAAAGCATCACTGCACTGAGTGGGGGGACAGGGGACAGCAGCCTCTGGGCCACTCCTCACCTTCCTAATGCTGGAAACCATCAGCAAAGTGACAGGAATAACCATGGATTTAACTACTCCTGAACTTTTTCACTAGGCTACATTTTGCTATAAAAGATGCTCACTTGTGGTGGGGTTTTTTTTTAATCATTATCTAAGCTCATAAGTAATATTTCTGAAAGAAGAGACTGGTAGATATAACAAAATAATGATGAAAATCTCATTTGCTTAATAAAATTCCTTTGATTTTAAATCAAAACTGATCTCCATCCATTTGAACTTTAACTACCTAATTTTGTCTTGCATTTCAGATAACACACAGTAAATGCAATTTGTCATCATAAACGTATTATTATTTAATCATATGAAACTTTTGGTTTATCTTGAGAAAATATTTATGGTAGTTTTAATACACGGGATCCATCCTTGACAGAAATGATGAAACAGATTTATCACCCTTGACAAATTATATTGCAAAACGTCCTCTCCTGGCTGCTTACAACAGGAATATTAACAACACACACAACTGGAAAACCACCTGTGATCCTCATTTTTTTAGGCTCAAATCCCCTTTCATGGACACTCCGCACTCCTTGGAATGTGAGTTACTTATAAGAGTAATTCTATGAGTGACTGAAACCTGTAGCCCTTTAAATCAAACTAAGTAGTGTTTTATTAAAGTGCCCAGCAAATCAATCTAAATCCAAGGATAATAAAGCCTTAATCAGGTGGTAGAAAAAATAATAGGTTGTCATGCATGAGGAAAAATAGGCAATCATGGAATGTTTTCTTTAATTAGGTTGTGTAAAGTGGAAGGACTGAGTAGGAACTGGCAAGACATTCATCATGAGCAAGGTGGGAAATTATTGAGATTACTGAGGAAGGAGAATTGAGTGTGAAATGCTAAGATTTGACTGGACAGAAAATTAAAACTGGTTTGCTGTTCGTGTCACTTGCTCTTGGCAACTCCTTGACAGGTAGGAGTTTTCCAAGGAGTGGGAATCCAGAGACTTCTGTAGTTTAGAGACCCCAAATAACTCCTTTTAACTTTTAATGGCATTTAAGTGTGCAGGCTCTGCCTGTGCCTCCCAGAGAGACGGAGTGGAAATTCATGTCCATGGAGTTTTAGCTGGAAAAATCATGGGGATTCAATTGCTTATCTAAAGTAAAGTGGTTACTCCTCTTATCCCAAGTCATCAGGACATTGTCTTGTATTGGAGCTGCTTTAAAAATGACAAACACCATTTGAAAGATTATTGAGGTAGGCAATGGATTTTCCTAAGTTAAGGAAAATGTCTTAGCCCATTAATTAATTATTAGCATTATTATTTAATTATTTCTGAGCCATGCAGTGCTGAATTCACAACTGGCATGCATAGAAATATCAACAGCATTAAGACAAGGTTATAAATATCCCGAAAAAAAAATACCTTGAAGCGTTTTGGAGATATTCTAATTAAGGAATTTCTAATGCACTTTAATTAAGGCAGTATTTTTAATACCTGTCCTAAGTTTTAGGCAGCATAGGATACACAGAGAAGTCCTGACTTCTTCCCAGCTGTGATAATTTCCAGTATGAGAGCAAGACACGGTGTCTGTGTCTTCTCTCTCATTTCGTCAAGGAAATTATCACTTTGGAATTCTGTAATTGCAAATGTTATCAAAACAGGTTTGGGGTTTTTTTCATTATTGGCTTATGAGGGAGAGAGGTCTTGACTCTTGCTGGTTCCTTCTCTCACCATTATGTTTGGTGGTGTTTTCCATAATACAAATGCAGAGAAAATTCCTAAACATCTTTAATGCTGATCTTCCCAACGAAAGCTGCCTCCTCCTGAAATCAGCACAAGAGCAGAAATCATTTTAAACTTAAGCTGACTTCAAACCTTCTTTTAGGCAGAGTTTCTGTTTCTTGAAAATGGCATCACTGTCTAAGACCTCCAAACATTTTGTTCAACTAAAATCTCACTATTTCCTGGTAAAAACTGCAGCTGAGGGGTATCCACAAATGAATTACACTCCACAGATTTTTCTTGGAGTGATGGAAACTGGAAGCTCTTCAGTAAAAGGCAACAGAGATGTTCTCGCAGTTTTTAGCCAATAACTGCAGAAAAACAAACATGGGAGCAGGGCAGGAACTGACAAATCAGAATCTGACATTATTGTCAGGTTTGCACACAAAGTTTGTTTGGAGAAGTCATCAGGAAAAAATTAACTTTGAGCTTAAAACTTAGGATTGCTCCTCTCCAAATGAGTGTTCTCTGTTTTTTCCCCAGGAGCACTGAAATTGTGTGATAATTGACAAATGGAGCTGTTTCCCCTTCTCTGTTATTTTAAGACTAAATAAAAATGCTTCATAGAAGTATTTTCACATCAAAAAGAAGTCTCAAGATCATTTTCTCCTTATCAGCTGGCCTGACCTCAGGACTGGCATCGAGGATTTTCCTGGGAGGCTGCTCGGCTGGGCGAGGATGCGAGGGGCCGCCAGGTTCGGGATCACGGCACCGCTAAGGTTGGAAAAGACCTTTAGGATCATCGAGTCCAACCACTGCCACCTCCAGCCCACCACTCCAGCAGAACAAACCCACAAATCACTTGTCACCAACTTTGATCTACCTTGTTTCAGGTGGTTTCCCCTCTGTCTATTATTTCTGCCAAGAGACCCATGAAAATTAAATACAGCCCCCATCCCTGCTCGAGTGACCCGGAGCTCCATCATCCCCCAGCGTAATGGCAATAAATCATTTCAACTTTAATCTATTGTTATTGATGAATGTACAATTATTTGTCATCTAATATGCTGAAAATGATGACCAAAGAAATAGATCAACTTTTTTTTCTTCTCCCAAGTACGGCATTGATGGATTGTATCCCTAAACTGTTATTACACTTATAATGTACTCCTCTGCTATGACAGCACAGCTAGTTTTTTAATCATTCCATAGTAATCAACTTAAGACAACACAGCAAGACTCATAACTCATGTTCTTTTCATTTTTGGCAGTGATGGGAAATGAAAATGTTTTTATTCTTTTGAAATAATTCTTACCTGACTAGGCTGAAGATTGCTTTAAAATTGTAAATAAATGGTTGTTTATTGAGCTGGAACTGAAAACTGACACATTAAAATGCCCGTTTCTGAAGAAAAAATAATAATTTAGGCCTGAGTGGAGCTAGAGTTGGTTAAAGAAACACTTTGTTTTTCTTTTAACTGGTTCAGTGCTAACTAAAATCTGCACTTGCTGGTTAAGTGATACAAGGAAAGCTCTAATTTTCATATTTAGGAGCAGAGTAAGTGTGCAAAGAGACTGGCTCAAGAAAGAAACCTCAGGGTGCCTTTTCCAAAACTCCCTTTGAAAATCTGTGGGCTTGGGAGCCACTTGGCACTTTCAGCAACAGCTCAGGTAGGGCATGAACTAGAAATTGTCATCAACTTAAGTCTGGCAGATTACCTGGAACTTGTGAAAATCTCCTGGATGAGGAGAACCTCAGTCATTCCTCCAGGAATTGTACGGATGGGAAGATCAGATGCTGCTTTCTAGGGGTTACCTTGCTTCTGCAATGTGCTTTCAATACAGAAGAGGAGAAAATACTTCAAGAAACTCTTTCTTGATTAAAAAAAAAAATGGTCTGAGAAAATCTGGCTTTGCAACACCACCAAAAAATATACACTAATAGCAACGAAATTTTTAAAATAAAACAATGGCAATTCTGTTCTGTGTATATATATATAAGTCCATTTTATACATATATATATATAAAATTATGGGATTTATCCCAGTAAATGGACTAATGAGAACTTTTTGAACTAGTTTATTGCCCAACAGCCTTTGCACTGCTCACAGCAGCTTTCCCTCACCTCACCTTTATCTCCATATATTTCTATTTATTTCTCTGGCATTTTTCAACTGGTTTGCAGTGCCATATCCTTTGCTGAGCAAAATCCAACCTCCTTCCCCGTTCTGCTGTGGCTCCAAGGTTTTTCCCACCCCACCTGGGCATTGGTGGCTGCTGGTTTGGGAGTGCCCTGGCCCTCCTTGGTCTCCAGGGACACCCTCCTCAGCCACACATCTGGAGGGTTTGTTTTCCAAAGCAAGAATTTGACAATGAAGTCTGACATCACTTTTGCCTTGAAATCCCTTTACTGTTAAGGTTTTTTCCCCATGGCCATTTAGGAACAAACAAAACCATATCCCAGTTTCCCTAACAACCACTATGACCAACTGTTTCCTCATCCACCAAGATTTTTCTTTTTCACTGCCATTAACACAACTCCAGTAAAAGACCCAGGAACATCGGGTGGGGCTGAATGTTCAAAAAGGACACTCCACTGATGAAGCAGCAGGGACCTAAAAGCCCATCTGGTCCCACCTCACCATGGGCAGGGACACCTTCCACTAGACCTGGCTGCTCCAGCCTGGCCATGAACACTTGCCAAGGCCTCACCACCCCCACAGCTGTTGGGGTCAATGAAATAAGAAAACCATATAATTATGAGTGCCTAGCAAAAGATGCTGAGAGTATGGAAACTCTAGGCAAGATTGAGATGAAAACAAGCTTTGAGATACCAAGCCACAGTTACTGAACAACTGGAAAACAATGGTATAGCCAACTGAAGGTAATCCCCATTGATGAAACAATACCCTCTGCCCACAGAAAGGTCCAAGGGTCAGAGCAGACCCTGCCAACTTGGCAGAGGGTCCAAAAAGCAGTTTTTAGGGTTTAAAATATAACGCCATATGGTAATGCAATGATTCTTATAGGCTGTATGTAAATGCTATAGGATTTGTAGCTTGTTCTAGATTGGTTAATGTAAGTTAGAATATTCAGCACAGAAGATGATTTATTGAGATGTAAACGGGAAAAAAGGTATTCTGTTCTGTAATTCTATTCTGTTATTCTGCTCTGTTATTCTGCTCTGTATTTCTGTTCTGTATTGTATTCCTACTTTGCTCTGTATTCTGTATTCTTCTTCTCTGCCTTCTGACCTGCCTTGAGCTGCGTCTGGCAGCTCCTAGCAGGTCCCCTGCCCTTCTACAATAAAACTCATGCTCTAAGACCTGACTTCAGAGATCTCTCGTCCCGTCCGTCCTGTCTCCTCACCGTCCCAGCCGTCGTGGGCAGAACCACACAGAAGGCAGGGAGAAAGAAAAAATCTTACACACAGCCAACAATTTCTTCCCAATATCCCATCTAAGTCCACCCTCCTGCAGCTTAAAGCTGTTCCCCCTTGTCCTGCCACTCCAGGCCCTTGTCCCAAGTCCATCTCCAGCTCTCCTGGAGCCACTTTAGGCACTGGAAGGGGCTCTGAGGTGTCCCTGGAGCCTTCTCTTGCCTTCATTTTAAACACCTAAGAAAAAGACTTCCCCACAAAATAAACTCTTGCTCCATCCCTGAGCAACTTGCTAAGGAAACTTTGCCAGGACCAACCCTCCAAAGAAACTGGGATTTAAGCACTGCTCTGACCATGAGTGCTCCTTTACAGCCTTTTAAAAATCTCCACCTTTCCAAGCGCTCTGCCTGGGTGCCAGAGCTGGTCAGCACCCAGAAGGAAAAGAAATGAGAGTGAAAACACCACTGTAAGTCATGAGAAATGCAGACTCTCAGCTTTAAAAAGGCTCCACAAATCACCACCAGGTCAAAAAGGTCAGCTCTGATCCATCCTGATCCATCCCACTGGGTGCTGGCTGGAATGGGCCCTCTCTGTCACCCAGACTGGGGCTGGGCTGGGGACAAGCAAAGAAATGGCTCCAAAAACAGTCCACATCCCTCTGTCTTGGAACACAGGAAAGTCAGCAGTCAAGAACTTGTCTGCCATCCTAAAAGGTCCGTAAGGACCATATAATTCCCAAAAAAGCCCTCTTTTAAATGCCTACACTTTCAAAAGTTGTTAAAATCAATAAAGTTGTGTTCTGATAATCAGTACATAGCATATGGTTAAACCACAGCACGCAATGTAATTTTTAAAAATGAGAGAAGAGGTTTCCAGCAAGCATGGGAATGTTGTTTGAAATCACCTCGTGCTCTGTCTCCGTCGGGAAGCTCACACACGGATCCCAGAGCATCCATTAATCACTCCCGAAGACGGACGAGTTACAGAGGAGGAACTGGACCCGTGGAGTTTTTTCTGGTCCCGCAAAAGGTCAAGGCCTTTTAAAATTATTTTATGAGGAAAGTAAAGCAACACTTGCCGTGCACACAGGAGAGGTGCAGGCAGCAAGTCCGAGCTCTGGAGTGACCCCAGCCTTGCACTGAGGCACACAGGGATCAGCTCTCTCCATGAGGGAATTAGGAATGATGGGGGATAGGTTCCTACCTGTTTAACATCTTTCCAACACCCCCTTTGCATGGCCTAATTTCAAGACAGTCCTGTGATATAAAACTTTCATCTTTCTAGAATGAGGAACATTGTCTTTTCCTTACGAGCCTTAATTCCCTGCCTGTTTTGGTTGGATTTCTCACCCCTCACTTTTTGCAAATGCCTGCGGTAATTTTCATCACATCACCTCTACTGTTCATCATAAAACAATTCTTTATCAGTGCACAGCACTGAGACAGCAGAGATCCACTCAACAACTCCTTACCAGCAAGAAAAACCAATTCTGGGATATAAATCATTACATCTGCACCAAAAGCAAGCAGTACTCAGCTCCAGAAATCTGCTTTTGGTTACTAAATGTGGGAAAAACCATCAATCATGCCCGTTTTAATGAGAAATGACTAACAAATAATTAATGGGGAATGTTACACTTAAAACAACAACAAAAAGACCCAGCAAACAACACCTAAAGTGCTGCCTGTTTAGCCACCCGACACACTAAGCTCTGTTTGCTTTTCCACTGAATTTACTTAGGGAATTATGGATGTTGCTAACTTGCTCGGATCTCCTTGCCTTTAGCCATCATTATCAGTTATCTTTAGGGGTAATCATTTTTCTTAAAATCATGACCCATTTGATATCTTAAAAACAGCAACATTAATTTTCATTTGTCACAGAGCAGGGTATAAATTGGCTAAATGATAATAGCATTCTTCTGGAGTAATCAGTTCTACATGATTAACCTAAATATTGCCAAAATATTGTTTACCATTCATTTGTATCCGAGGCAAAGGAGAGCCGCCATCCATGAGTTGGAGCAGGATTAATTTAGGTTCTGATCTGTATTAAAACTTGCCACAATGATTCATAATCATCTGACTCGATATTTATCCTGACAAAACATTTTCATTTGGGGAGCTCCTCCTCACACCATAATGCTGCCCGAAAGCATCACTGCTTTCTCACGCTTGCTCTTGGTTGCAATACACACCACAGAGAGGCGAATATGGGTTCAGGGTGGGAGTTGGGGTTTTTCTATGTACTCCTAACTTTTTTCACTTCTTCATTTTATTTTCTTGCTGCAGCAGGATAAAGTCGATGGTCTTTACCACCATCTAGTGGATTTAATGACTCACAACAAGCCACCATTACATCCAAAAATAGGGATAAAAATATTTAATCTGTGATATAGATGGAATTTATCTATTTTATGGCAAGCATGGCATTATTTATCACATTGTGTGCATTCATGTGTGTTGTGGCTTGTAGTACAACCCTCTCTAAAAATGGACAAAACCAGATTCTGAATCAGTGACTCACCGACACAAGCTATAAGACAGGAGAAAATGACCTCAAGGGGAGGTTTAGATTGACTGTTAGGGAAAATTCCTTAATGGAAAGGGTTGTCCAGCCCTGGCACAGCTGCCCAGGGCAGTGGTAAAGTCCCCCATCCCTGGAGGGATTTATCATCCGTGTGGACGTGGCACCTGGGGACATGGGGCAGTGGTGGCCTTGGCAGGGCTGGGAATGGTAGGACTCGATGGTCTGGAAGGGCTTTTCCAACCCAGACCATTCCCTGATTCCATATTCTCCTTTTTAAAATGCCTGGTCACTTTTTCCCTCAAGCAGCAAAAACATCCACACCTAAAGCACACCTCTGAATGACACATTTCCCCCCATCTTATCAAAATGGACTCCAGCCCCCCAAAAAAGACTTTTCAAATGGACACTTCTGCCCATGACCTGGAGGTGGGAAAGAGGAGGGAGTTTTCCATGCTGGATTTAGTGATAGAGGTCTGGCTTTTCTTTGGGCTACAGGACCCAGATTTGATTTTTGAGACAGGATTTTTGGGTTATATTCCCTTCTCTGCATATTGCAGAAAATACCTCCATTATATAAGGAGGTCCCCGCCATGGTGGAAAAAGTAGGAAAGGTTTGACTGATTTAATCCTATTTTTTAAATAAAGAATAATTGTTTGGCAGTTAGAGAAACCTCTTTTCCTTTCTCCACATGCAGCAGGATGGACCGAAATTGATTCCTGTGCTTTACTTGACATCAAAAAATATGGGCTAATATTTCATCCCTGAAGAACCAAGTAGCCCAGGGACTTTTCAGATCTCTTCCCTCAGGAAAGGGATGGGCAGCATCACCTGCACTTCCCTCTCACAACACCAGCCTTTTGTAATACCTGACAGGTCAAAAAATACACCTCCAAAACCAATTTAACTCAAGATTTGCTTCCAGCCTTCTTCCAGGTTGCTCCAAGCCCCATCCAACCTGGCCTTGAACATTTTCAGGGACGGGGCATTCACCACCTGTCTGGAAAACTTCTGCCAGTGTTTCACCATCCTCACAGTAAAAACTTTCTCATATCTCACCTAAACCAACCCACTTTTAATTTGAAATACTGAATTACCAGTCTCCTTCCCAGCTACCCAAGGTTTTATTTTAAACTCTGGCCGTTAAAAAAAAAGAAGGAAAAAAAATTCAAACGAAGCAAAAACCCTGAAGCAGCTCCTCTCATTGATACCCAGCAGAGGACTGTGTCCTTCCTGGAGGGATCTCCTCGGATTTTGCACCTGATTAAGTCCTAACTCAGGGTTGGAGTCACGCTCTCGGTGACTCAGTGCTCTGGTTGACTGCCTGACAATCTCCACAGGGTAGAGTGCAATTTACTTGTGTGCCCCAATTAGCACTGCTAATTGGGGCACAAAATCTGTGTAATTTTTTTTTTTAATGTTTTTTTTTTATTTTTTATTTTTTTAAATCAACCACCATTCTGGGAACAGCAAGTAGGCACTGGAGCAGGAGGGGGCTGATCTGCCCTGCCCTTCAAACGTGGCACAGAGAGTGGGCAAAGTTAAAAGGTTTGTGGGATCACGGAATTCCAGGATGGTTTGGGTGGGAAGGGACCTCAAAGATCATCTTCCAACACCCTGCCATGGGCAGGGACACCTTCCACTGTCCCAGGCTGCTCCAAACCTGACCTTGGGCACTTCCAGGGATCCAGGGGCAGCCACAGCTCTTCTGGGCACCCTCACAGCCAACAATTTCTTCCTAAAATCCAATCTAAATCTACATTTTTTCAGCTTAAATCCATAACATGTGGAAAAAGGCAGAACTTTTCTGATAATATCGAGTTCCATAAGTTTTTCTTTGAACAATCCAGAAATATTTTTGATGAAAATGTGCAGGGGATGGCAGAGGTTTATGTACAATTATTTCAGCTGTGTGTCAGATTCCACAGGTGCTGAGTGATACAGTAACTCTTTTAACATCAATATTCTGGTATTTTCAAACAGAAATGGCACTTCAGATGCCATTAGCATGAATTAATATTTGTTTTTTATCCAGAGCTGTAAAGTTGTGCAAACTCAGGCTGGAAAACTGCCCACTTTTGCACGCACAGATATCAGCTCATTTCAGATCAAGTGATGCTCACTGGATCATTGTTGTGGCTGATGCTCCAAACAGAATCCCAGATTTCAATATAAATATTTATCAACTCAAAGAGGATATGCAAAAGAAACAGCCTAGAAAATGAGATTGCTTTTTGCTTTTCTGTGATGCCATTTGATAACACTAAAAGAATTATTGTACACTCCTCCAGCTAAAGAACTCCCCACTGCAGAAGTGCAGACTGAGTTTATTGTGGTCTATTATAATAATAAAAGAACAATTATCTCTTCCCCAGAAGCTTCAAACCTAAATCACCCTCATCTGCTTAATTCAGGATGTGGTGAGAAATCGCAGTATTTAGAAAGGACCCTGTCCCATTGCTCCAGGCAGGAAGTGAAGGGTATAAAAGCAGGATACTGACAACTTGGACTTGTTATTTGTGGGTGTTGTTTCAGGGTGACTGAAACAGCACAAGGAAAAGCACTTTATCTATGGAAATTTTGTGAATATCCTGCTCCAAACTCTCCATCCCAACCAGACAAGATGGGACATGGAGGAGGGGTTGGTCCTGAGAGCTCAGCTTTAAAAACTTCCATTGCTTCACTTCCCATGGCTTTTTTACTTTGAAATAAAGAATAGAATATACACAGGATAGAAAATAAATTTAAAATAAAAATAAAACAAAACTATCTGCTTTTATAGCTCTATCATAAATGACAAGAGGAAAAAAGTTTGCTCCTATTTTTTTAGGACTTTACTTTTTCATACTATTGCATTTAAAAATAATTAACTTCACACACCTGTTAAGGTGCCAGGGGAACAAATGTTGAGCCAAAAACACCCGGCTAGATAATTTTTAAAATCCCACAGTCCCACTTTCCAGGTGGCACCTCTGGAGCACTTCTCCATGGCACCAGGAGGCATTTTCTCCCCTCTCTAAGCTATCCCTCCTGGAAAAATCTGATTCCAGGGTGGGTGTGGAGGCCCCTGGTCCTTCAGCTGAGCCAAAGGCCGCCTTTGCCATGGATTTGGGAATAAGAGTGGCTCTGCATCCTCCCCTGAGCAGAAAGATCAGTCTTTATCAGGAGCCCAGCCATGGATCCGGCCTGTTTTAATCCTACACAAACACAGCCAAAGGCTTCTGGAGCCGCTCAGCAACAGGGTTAAAACAAACACAGGCACAATCAAAAGCAAAGAGAAGTAGAAGCCATTGTAGGACTGCTTTGGTGGCAGTAAATATCTGTGGCTTCCTCGGGATCACACCCAGAACTCAAGTTTGTGACACTGACATTGCATCCTTCAGCACTCACCCCTTTAGCACCCAGAATTGCACAATGATGTTCTTGATGCAGCCTGGGTGAATTATTCCCACATCTTTGCCTGTAAAATAATTCCCTTTCTCTGGCCAACATCCACTTTGCTGCTGCAGCACTGGTGTCACTCGTTGCAGAGGGATAAAAGGGACCCTCAGCTCCAATTCCTGCCTCAGGATTCACTTCCCAACCATCCCAGGGTCAGTGTGGTCCAGAGACACAAGGAAGTAGCAAAGGAGCCATCCAGCAGATGTTTCTCTGCCAGGACACTAAAACCTGACTCGTTTCATCTCCCAACCAGGTTGCTCCAAGTCCCATCCAACCTGGCCTTGAACACTGCAAGGGATGGGGCAGCCAAAACTGAAATTCTGAGCTGAGTTTCAGAACTGAAATTCATATTCTGAAATAAAGTTTTAAACTGATATTGAGAACAATTCTTTCAGTAAAACAAACTTCCAACAATTTTGTTTTCCCCACAGGAAGATAAAAGCTCAAAATGGTTGGAGTGGGATACAAAGGAAAGCCCAAAGAGGAAGGAGCTGCAGGAACTGGGTGCAGCTGAGAAGGAAAAACTTCGGGAACAGGAATTGGTATGGAAATAATCTTCACCCACCCTGTGGAAAGCCTGACATATGTTAAGGTCAGGCTCGTGCTAAGTCAGAAAATCTTTTCTAAGCTGAATCCTTAAAGGAGGATGATTTCAATTAATAGGTACAAATACCCTCAGCTCCCAGGGACTGCAATCAGAGAGAGGCCAGGGGAGAAAAAAGAAGATTGGACAAGGCAGTTTGAGCCAGCAGCACCCTCTTGATGTGTGGTTTTGGGGTTGTCTTGTGCAGGGCCGGGAGTTGGACTTGATGATCCTCATGGGTCCCTTCCAACTCGCAGGAAGTACAAAGAAAGAGTGTTTCTTGAAAATCCAATCTCTGGACACAGGGATGGAGTTGGGGAACTGTAAAATCAGGAGTTCTACACCAGATATTCCCGCTAGAGGATATTTGGGAAGGGCACAGAGGAGTTGCAGGGATCAAGCCCTCACAGCAGGCTGGCAATGACCCCTCTCCAAGCTGAGCTCCAGGCACCACCACCGAGGGCACCGACAACCCCACTGGACCTGCACAGGTCACTCTGTCCCTCTGGTGACCCCAACACAACCCCGTGCTCTTCCTGGGAGTGACAAACCCTCTGTCTTCAACACAAACCAGGAGTTCCTATGCAAATCGCACGGGCAAAAATGCATTCAACATGACAGAGCTCATCAACACCACCACTGCGGGGACAGCTGAACAGCACTTCCGTGGAGCAGCCCTCGTTGGGAGAAACTCTGGGCCACAAATAATTCATCTCCCCTTTATTAAATAATTAGATATTAACAGAGAACCACTGATTAGGCTGCACTGCTATGATAGCGTGTATTTTCTCTCTTGACTTTGTCACCGAGGTCACCAAACCACCCAAAGCCAAGGAGGAAAGAGGGAGACAGTGCATGGGTATGGCTGGAGAGAGAAGCCTTTCATTAACCTCCCTGATCCCCCATAATTTCATGTGTCAGCAGCTAATCAGCCACTCACTGACATCATCAAGGGACAGGGAGAAGAGATGTCCCGAGGGACCGATCACTTCTCACAGGAGAAAATCTACACTTCCACCGCCAGCGTGAGCGGATTTTGCAGATAAATAAAGGGGGTTTGCATTATAATCACTGCTTCAATTTATGTTTATGCTGTTGGCAACAAAGATTTATATCCAGCATGATGGAGATTGTCGTTAAAGGAGACAGTCCTTGATAGCCCAACCCTTTCAGACTTTGTCTCATACCTTGTCACTTAAAAGACACAAGAAAATCATCTCCTTGCTGACTCCGGGTCCACAGCTTTATTAATTCACTGATTTCCCAGACAGAGGAGGAAATACAGGGGATGCTGCATTTCTCAGCGCTGGATTTTAATCATTCTGTATTTCCTTAATACTTTTATCCCAAAAGATTTTGTAAATCTAATCAACACAGCAGTTAATTCATCTACAGCCAAGAGAAAGCCCCTCTTAAGCAGAACAGAGATGTGTCTTTAACAGTGCCACCAAAAGGGCAGGCACATGGGGGGGTCACCCCATCAGCCCGGGGTCTCCAGGGCACAGCAAAGGATGCTGGCCAGGGGCTGGGGGGTTGCACACCTGAATTTCCAGGATCACATGGGATCTACAGGGATCATAGATGGAAAAACCGAGCCTGTGTCATGCAAGAGGTTTCCCAAAGCAACATGTTTCCCGTGCCAAGGGAGAAGGGAAGGTCCTGCAGAGCACCCCTGGCTCTGCCCAGGAGCAGTGGCAGCTTGTCTGTCTGTCAGGCCAGCCTAGAGCCTGCCCTGGGTGGGATTTAAGGGATCCCACTGGAGCTTCAGGGGTGTTTCCAGCACAAGGCGTGGGTGGGGAGTGTCCCACAGCTCATAAACACTGATGGAAGGCACTCACCAACAAGGAAGAGGAAGAAGCAGGGACTGAGGTCCCTCACACCCCAAAAACAAGCCTTGAAACCCTGAATCCCTTTCCCTGGGGATGTATTTTTATATTTGGAAATTGGCATGCTGCCTACACAGTCTTTCCACGGTCCAGGCATCAATTTAACAAAACCCACCTGCGTTAGGTTGGACTTGATCCTAAAGGTCTTTTCCATCCTAAATGATTCCATGATCCCATGACCCATCTGGAAAGCCAGAGGACATTCTCTGTCACACACCTCCCGCAGTCCCTTACAGCACCCTCAAGTCCAGCTCAGCACCATGCTGCACAGCCACAAGGAAATAAACCAAAAACAAGGTAAAATATCTATTCCTTGGTCATCATTATCTCATGGACCGATGATTTGTGCAGCTGATCCTGATTTTGTAGGATGCTGGAGCTCCTAAATCCTTAATGAGCCCACGTGAGCTGATACCCAGGGTTTCTGTCTCTCTATACAACCATTGATCATCCAGAAGGAGAAATCCCACATCCCCATTTGGAAAAATGTCCCCTACCCCAATAAAACATTATAAATTTACAATTAACACATCCCCATCAACAATCTAAATGAAGACTTTCCAAATAGCCAGGTTAGCTGGGACGTGGGAGGTAGACTTGGATCCAAAAGGGTATCCAAAATTTAATTTAAATAGTGCACGATAATGGTGGAAGTGTAGAAGAACCTCACCTTGCAGTCCTTCAAAATGGAAAAAAATGAAAGACATTCCTGCCCTGACAAAGAACTTTGAAGAAATGCATATCTAGAAAAGAGATCATGGTATGGTAAAAAAAAAAAAAAAAAAAAA
>VXAD01005927.1:594074-662613 GCA_013399195.1 Dicrurus megarhynchus | reverse complement strand
AAAAAAAAAAAAGGAAAAAAAGATGGAAAAAAAAATTGGAGCGTGGGGAATAATTCTGTTGAATTCTACTTGGAATTGGCCATTTTTTTCTACTGGAATAGATGTCACCCTTCCAGCAAGCAGATCTTACAGAGTAGAATTCTATTCATTTTTCTGAGTTTTGGGTGGTAATGAGCTAAAAAATAATTCATAGAGGGACAGTTACTGAATTTTACACAATCCCTTATCAGTAATTAGCCAATGACAGCCCAAATCACGGAATTAAGTAACTTTACAAACACACTCAGGTGACAACATGAAACATATGCACTTACATTGACTGTGAAACAATAGTGGAAAATGTTATTTTTGTAAAGATTTGCATCTTTTTTTTCAGACCACAATTATATATTTCCAAATATACATACACAAATATACATCTTCAAAACTCCACTTTTATGAGCACCTCTTTGCCCAGCTCTGACAGATTCTGCACCTACAGATCTCATGTTTCTCACCAAACTGTCCTAACCTGGAGTTGAAAATGTTGGGAATACAGAATTACTCCTTGGAATCTTCATCCCAGTTACTTTGTTGGACACAAATATTGGAATTGCTGGGGAACTGTGCCTAAATCTCTCTGTTCTAGCTCAAATCATGAATATCGTAACATAGAGCAATTAACAGCAGAGCCAGGAAATTGCCACTTAGATCAGCTGCCACCAACACATTCAAACCACACCAAAAATCAAAGGTGAAATGGAGGTTTCCTAATATTGAGAATATTTTCTCTTTAATTTTGAATGGTTTTTATGAAGCAGAACATCACTAAGAGGGAAACTTTTGCCTCTCTCCCATGATTTTCATTTTCTAACGTATCCCTTTCTTCATTTTTAATTCCATTTTAATTCCATCGTTTTTAATTGCAACTATGTTGCAAAATTCAAATTTGGAATAAAACAAATAAACAAAAAGTTAAATTGCTTTAAAATTGATTTTTTTTTCCAGCATGGCATTGATTTATCCTTATAGTGAGATCTAATTTCTACTTTTTAGGGTTTTTTTCCTCACATCTAGTTGTCCTACAAGGTTCATTTATAAATAAAAAGCTGAATTTAGCCCAGTTTTACTTTAATTATCAGGTTCATAATTGAGAATAAGGATTTTTGAACTCAGGACCAGATAATCCCCTTTTCTCTCTGTGATCTGGGCATCATCTTTAGGCATAAAAATAACCTTTCATGATCACATCCTTAAACAAAACTTATACAAAAAGAGATATGAGAAATAAATAGAGCAAAATCTAAACCCGAGGCAAAATTAGGATTTTCCAGGACTTGTCTTTTCCATGGGTCCATAAAAGTGAATTTGCCAAATGCAGACCAAGGGTTCCCCAGAGTTCTGGGGTTGCCATGGGATAGGAAACTCAGGAAATTGATAGATAAACAATATATAAATTCCCAGCATATGCAGAAGCTCCATCTGACACAGCCTCATTACACAGTTTGTTCTTTTGGGGAGAGAATACATTTCACACCTAAAAATATGTATATTCAGGTACTAAATGTTAAATATCTGTTCTCCGTTCCCACCTACCCTGACACCACCAAAATCTCTTTTTTTGCTCTTATCCACCTACCCTGAATTTACCAAAAAGCTCTTTTTTTGCTGTTAGGGCTGTGAAAAGGATTCAGCCAACCTTCTAATTTTAATTTTCTTGAAGAATCCCCAGAAAGACGTGGAAATTGTTTCTTTCAGGACACAGAGCGCTGTGTTTGGCTTTAAAACCCGTCACTGGGAGCAAAGTCTGGGCTTCAATAACTCCTGAATGTCAGCACATCTCTGATTCCCAAAATCCGTGCTTTAGGGAGGGATGTGGAGCCCGTTCCGACTCCGGGATAATTCCAACATTAATTTTCACCTCTAATTGTTTCCTCCTCAAACAGCCCCACGGAGAGAGACTCCCAGCCCTTCATTACACATAACTTATCACAGCATTAAATTTGCCTAAATTGTGCTCCACTGCTGCCACGCTGCTGACCCTTAAGTCTGTAAACAAATACATTTGTTCTCCATATATTTATGTTTTGTCTTCTAAATGGTGAGAAAATGAGCCTGGAATCTTCATATTGTAATTGTATCATCAAAGCCTGTTGAGAATACGATAAAGTAACCAGAAGTTAAATTATCAATAAGAGTCATTTATTTTGCATTTTTATTTTAAAGAATACTTATGAGAATTGTGATAAATTAGCAGTGACAAACTACTTCTTGCAGGCTGATTTTGTGTGGAGAGTTTAATTAAACATTGCAGCTGTTTATCTCTATGGTGATTAAATTTTCATATGTAAATTACATGTATTAAGATCAAGATACTTATGTAAATGTCACTTGCCTTAATGTTTTGTGTTACTGTTATTAACATCTCACCATCAGCTTGTAATCTTCTTGTATTGCATTACGCCGCCGTGCACTACATGACTAAAATAAGTAGATTTATATCTTAATAACAAACAAGTTTTTAAAAAGAACATCTCGCTGTGTAATTGAGATGTAGATTAAAAAAAAATTTTAAAAAATAAGCTGTCGAGGGGGAACTGCTGGAAATTTGAGAACCTCGTTGGTTCGGGTTGTGTTTGTTTGTGGACGTGCCACTTGGGGACGTGGTTTAGGGATGGGCTTGATGGCCTTGGAGGGGTTCTCCAAGCTGAACAATTCCATGGATGCCTCCCATCTGTCTGCAAAGAAATATTTGAACTGGGAAGCAGCATTGTTACACACAGGGGCCGTGAACAGCCCCCAGGGGCGATTGTGTTACTTTCACTATGGGGAACAACAGGGTAATTTCACTGCACCTACCTGAGAACAAAACACACTTTACCTGGACACCTAAAAATCCACTCACAATAACTCTCCCGTCTGCTTAGAGCAACCAAGGGTATCATGTTTTATCCTGTGTTGTCCCCACCAACTAAAAAGCAGAATTTTGTTGTAGATCTGACGTGAACGCTTTCCAAACAACAACAAACCAGATTTATACTTCAAGCAGAGAAAAGAGCTCAAGATCCACCCACATCCATTTCCAGCAAGCAAAAGAAACCCCCTAATAGGTCACAAATGTTTCTTTAAGAACAGAACTTTAAACTCCTGGATCTTATACCGAGTCAAACAAAGAAAATTACTGAGATTTGCCATTTAGTGAATTTTCCACCTATTTTTCCTACTCTTGCTGTACCCTGATGAATATCATTCTTATTCCCTTTGATGATAAAGATTAACTACAACTTGGAGTGGAGAAATAGGAAAATCTGCCATCTGATCACAGTTATTAGACAGAGGGAAGTTCTTAATACACAAAGTTCCAACTCCGATGCAAGAAAGACTTTTCATTATGCCAGTCATGCTTGGAGCCTTCCGACAGGCAGACACTCACTGATAGCAGGAAATCAAATTTGTCGTTTGCAAAAACAAATTAAGAGCCCAAATTGCAGTAGGCAATACACAGAAAATGAGATAAAACCACTTGGGATTAATTTCTTTTGAGGAATCCATAGGTTCTGTGTGATCTCGGAGTTTGCACTCGCTGGTGGGATGGGCAGGAAGAAAGGGAAAGATCCCTGAGAGGTGGGGGCTTCATTTTGCCCCACTGCCATCCAGAGGCACGTGGCACTATCAAAGGAGAGCATGTTATCTCTGAGATCTACTCCAAAACACTGAAACACTTTGAAGATGCCCCAAATAACCGCTGCAATCCCTAAATCCACTCTGAGTTGCCTTTTTATTTGAGTCTTCAGTTACACCCCAAACACGCTTTGGGGATTAATTCCATTTCCTTACAAAATTTTCTATTTCCAAATTTAAAATAAACAATATCTGTCCTTCAAATCCACTCACACAAACTACTAGAAAAGTGGTTTTATTTTCCTTTTCCCAGCACCAGATTCTAGGTCTTGCCAGAGGATGTTTGCAATGTTTAGACTGTTCTAAAGTCCTTATCCATGGCTTGATGCTCCCACACATCCCAGCTCTGCTCTGCCTCTAGCACAAAATTCCACATTATTCCTGCCTTCATCTGTTCAGCCAAAAAGATGAGAACATTTTGGAGATTACCAACCTTCCACTAAGGATTCTTGAAAGTCAATTTTTCTAGAAGGAATTGGTGCTGTGTTCCACTCACTCTACTCTGAAGAGGCACAAGAACAATCGACCCTGAAGACCACTGAAAATTTACCTTTAAAATTTCTTTTTCAAATTAAAAGCTTTGTGGGGTTTTGTTTCAATGAAAAGTCTGTGTTTGCAACTGTTCCTTCCCATGGAAAAACTGCTGCGGCAGAAGAATAAATCTTTCCAACTTTCAGAGATAGCAACATTTTCAATGAATTGGAAATTGGCTATCATAACATTTTGGGAGTTTCTCTCCTGCACAGAGCACGTCTTTGATGGAAAACTCCAACCTGTGACATTTCCCCAGCTGAAATGGGGCAGAATTTTGGCAGCTGGAGAAAGACCCCATCCAGTCACAGAAAAATTCTTCCGAGTGCCACCTCCAACGTGGGAGAAGCCTCCCAGGCTACCAAGGGGAAAGATAAAATCACAAGTCTATTTCACAGATCCTTCTTCACCAGCAGCTCCATACTCCAACGGATTTCTTGGGCGCTAAAGTGTCATACAGACAAGTGAAGGGTTTGTCCCTGCATCCACCAAGAGATTCATTTTCTATCCCAGTGTTTGCAGCAGTTCAGGCTGGAGTGTCCTGGTTTATCACCATTACAACCACGGCATGAAAAGTGGAGCGCGGGGCCATAAACAGAGGGAGACAAGAGGAGCGGGCTAATTGTGAGGGAGAAAGCTGCTGCTTCTTCTCCACACAAATCTCACTCATCATCCCCAATCAAGGAGAAAGGGTGAAATATTGTTTATGGGGAGTTTGGAAATTACTGCATTATCCTAAAGATTGCCTGGATCTCTCCACAGCCCTTAAACACAGACAGATCATGATGAAGTTCACCACGAGGCATTTTTCTTCAACAAGAAAACCTTCTTGTGCTATTTGAGTTTAGTCTGCCATAAAACTTCCTCTATTCACTGGCTGAGTGTCTACAGAAACTAATAACCCTGAGTAATGATCATAGCCAGGATAGTTGGCAGCAGGTCCACCATAATTACCAGAAGTTAATTAGAATTATTAAAATAACAAACACGAGGCCACTGATATTATATATCTACATTTAATAATGGAACCCAACGGTGCATCTGATTCATGAACTACATTTATTATTTTAAAGCCTTTTCTTTCTCACCAAATTAAATATTGATGGATTATCCTCTCCAAATCAGTTGGTGGATTGGATTCTATTTATACAGATCCTAAGAATTAAGCTTTAGAGAAGAACTATAAAGAGTCTCTTGTCTCCCTGAACGGTGAAATAACTTGCAGTTCATTTTTGCTTGTTGCTGCCCTCTCCACAGCGTTCCGTTCGGAAAATGAAATTCCAGACTTAAAACCAATTTGCCAGACAATTTCATCAAACACAGTTTCACCTCCTGTTGCTGATTTAATCCAAATTTATTTAAGGCCACGCTTGTAAGAAATTTCAAGTTCAAGTTGTCAACATCTTTGCACCCACGTGAACCCTAATAATTTTAACATGCACAGCCTCCACAGTTTTAATTTTCAAGGGCATTTCAACACCTCTCTGCTCTCTGAAATGCTCGGCTGTGCCCCTCCTGCCTCCTTCCTTCACACCACGATTATTTTAATCAGACAACTCGGAACAGATTGAGCACGTGTTTACTCCACTCCAGCATGTGCGCAGGGTTGTAAAGAGCCTGCCTTTATTTTTAGATCCTAAAAGTGAATTATGCAGCACATGGGATCGGGAGAGAATTTTTAAGCTTTTATATTGGTGGATTTGAGGAGGAATTGCTGACACATATCACACTGCCTTACAGAGACGAGCATTGTCAGGGCCATGCATCATCATATTTTCTGTTCATTTCTTAACCAAATCAACCCCTTTTCAGGCCACTGTTCTCCTCAGTCATTTGGCAAAAGGAAAATATCAGTTTAATTGCAATAATTGAAAATATATGGAGCTCCCTGAGCTGCTCAGGTTTTCTTTTAAAGTAAAAGAAAAAAAGTTCAACTCTTCTTTCCCTAACCAACTACCTTGATCATCGGCCTTCCTCCATCCTTTATGTATGAAAGGAAAACATATAAATAGTTTAAAGTTATCTATCTCTATATATATAATTATAGTTTCTCAATATTTTAAAGAACACTATTCTTACAGGAAATTAGTAAAAAAGCAAAAATACAAATGTTATCTATTTGAACACCAAAAATGACAAGCCAGGCACTGGATTTGCATCCAGTCTCCCTTAGTTACTGTGAGTTCAAATGACCACAAGTAATTAAGGAAGAAGGAATAAAAGATTCAGGAGAACCATTAAAAATGCTGAGAAATTTTCAGGCTATGCATTGCTTTTCCAAACTTCACAGGAACAAAAGGGATGAAGAGGTAGGAAATGCAGCTCCACTAAAATGAGTTAAAAACAAAGATTCACACTTTCTACAAAAAGAAGTGTTTCCAGATTATTTTCACTGTGAGTAAAACCCTTCAAATCCAAAGTATCCAAGAATTCTACAAAAGTTTAAAATTAATAGAGGAAGGAAAGAGCAAGAGGGAAAAGATTTCCCTGCTGCTGCAACTTGAACCAGATTTTAGTGCCAATATTGTGAGGCCAACCCATCCAAGGGGCTGGTAGAGCAAAACACATCAAAGAGCTGAGCTTCCCAAAAAAGGTTCTGCTCAAGTTCTGGGGGAAATTCGTGCGAGTCTGGGAAACAGCTTGCTGTGAGAACAAGTTAGAGACTCTCAGTCTTAAAATAAAGGTTCAACAACAACTTGCCACAGTGTAAAAGCCCTAATAAGGATCAGCCTTTAAACAGCAGCTCTCCAAAAGAAGCCACACACAGCAGATCCAACAGGACTCCAGCCCACCAGGGAACATCATTTACCCCTTTCCTCACTCCTCCAGCAACAGCACGAGGCCACGGAGACTCCCACGCTCACTCCTTGACCACTTCAACATTGCCCCCCTTCCAATCTGCTCCTCTGTGTTTCCCCAAGTATCTGGGGATTTTCCCTAATTAAATGATTTCACAGCATATTATCTCTGGTTAACACAAAACCAAGCTTTACTAATTTGATCTCCCCGTGTCTGGCACCATTTGTTCGTGCTCTGTCACCACCTCCGAATGCAGCCTGCGTTTGACCTCCTGGGCTCAGTCCTGAAGCTTTCACAGCACCCTCAGTCGTCCAAAGCCAAGGGTTGAACAAAACCCAGTATTGGGACTGAGGAAGTATCCAGCTGAATTGCAGATCGATTAGATAATCATTATTTTTTAATAAAAATTTACATCATTTTTCAAGGAAGTTTGTCCTTCAAGTGAGGCACTGGAGAAGAAGCAATTTTGGGACTTCATTATCCTCTTTTCCCCCTCTTTCATTCTCACCATTCCTCTTTCTACATTTCAAAACTTGGCCCTTGCTGGTGATCAGTTCTTTTGGTTTTCATTATTGTGAAAACACCTTTTTAATTGCCATTCCATCATGAATTTTTCCCATTTTCCTGCTGTATATGGAGTGCCCCATCTGAACAACACAAGGATGTGCACATCCAACACGGGCTCCCCTGAACACAGGGAAAAACCCAATTTGTTCAACTTTTACCCAGAGTAGACACATGGATTCCCTCCCTCTGATTTTTAACATCTCCCTTTTGTAAATTTTTAAGTGGTGGTGTCAGGTTTGCTGGTTGGGGCAAGAGGAAATAGCCTCAAGTTTGGCCAGATGAGGTTAAGGTAGATATCAAGAAAATTTCTTCCCTCAAAAGGTTGTCAAGGAGTCCCCATCCCTGGAGGGATTTATCATCCATGTGGATGTGGCACTTGGGGATATGGGGCAGTGGTGGCCTTGGCAGTGCTGGGAATGGTTGGACCCGATGGTCTCAGAGGATTTTCCAAGCTGAACGGTTCTGGGATTTTATGATCACCTTTCCCTGTTTTATGATCATCTAAACCCAGTTTTATTGTTTTTACTTTCCTCTAATCCAAACCCCCACTCTACATTTCCATGAGAGCTGCTCCCTGTTGGAAAACAATTAAATGATCCTTGAAACTTGTCCAAACTCTGGGACATCACAGTTTGAACAGCTGAGAAGTTTTAGAAGTTGAAAGTTGAATCCCTCACTAAAACCTACACAGCGAGTTCTGTGAGGACCCAAAATAACAAACCACTGAAACTTTGAGCTGGGGGTGTCATTTTCAACATTGATTTCCACTGCTGGGGCTGAGTCAAAGGGAGCCTTGTCACCGACTCCGAAGTTTCCATGAAGCCAGGCCTTTGTGCCCCAGCTCCCAAATCAAAATTCCACCCAGCAGAAGTGTGAAAATATTTTCAGCGTATTTATTAGCACCTCCTCTCGCTCAGAAGGCAAACAGAGCGACGAGATTTCAGGAGAGTGAAAGACAGAATATTAGTCCCCTGTGCTGCCAGTGCTCCCAAATTTCTGCCAATACTTGTCACTCCCGACCCCGGGCGGCCTCACGCGATTTTATTTAATCAGCCCATTTCCAAATTCTTTGGAAAAAACAAATGAAGTTAAATAACAAACAGCATAAATATTTTAATAGGCCTTCACATTACCAACTGCCAGACCAGCTGTCTAAGCCACAAGAGTTTTGGCGGCTTTTTTTTTTTTTTTTTTGTAATATATTTTAATTTTTTTTACAAAGCAGAAACACATACGTCTGCGCCTCCAAAGGCATCTGCCTGGGGAGTGATCCCTGGCCTCGGGCAGCGCAGCACAGACGCTCCCTGGGGACACTTGGAGGGTGCTGGGTCCCATCTCTGCAGCCTCTCCACCCTCCCATGGCACGTGGAAAGAGGACAAAATGAGTCCTGAGCTCAGCATTAAAAGCTCAGCTTCCTCCCTGAATCATTTCCAGCAGAAAAGAAAATGGGGAATAATTCCAATATTGTGTATTTACCTTCAGGCAAGAAAAAGCAGCTTTGCTTGTGGTTCCCTACGTGTGGTTGTCCACAGCCACGATCCCAAAGAGCAGATCTGACTTCATCCAGACAACGTTTTGGGAATGTGATGGCTTTTGTGACAACAGACAAGGTTTTGGGAATGTGATGGATTTTGTGCCAACCTGGTCTAGTCCCCCCACCACGGCAGGGGGTGGAGCGAGAGGAGCTTTAAGGTCCCTTCCAAACCAAACCATCCTGGAATTCTAAACATGAGGAAGAGGATGCTTGGAACCCCCAATCCCAAAGGGACCAGCACAGGAGGAGGGGGTTTGGTGGTTAAATATTCTACAGCTGAGTATTTAATTCTATGTTCATAAAGAGAAAGAAAAAGGCTGTGAATCTGTCAGGGAAATACCTGCTATTGAACTGAAAATAAAATAGAAAATCTTAATTAAATATTCCCAGCCCAATACTTTTTAAGATATATGTAGTTTTAAATACTTGTGGAATTAGGAGAGAGTGAAAGGTAATTTCTCAAAAGAAGAAAATACCTGCCATTTAAAAAAAAAAAAAATTGATGAGACAAGTTTTGGCTATGAAATATGAAAACACTTTCTGCCCCCTTATGACACTGAGACAGTGAGAGGAGGATGAAAATTCCTTCTTCCCTTTGTGTCTCATCTAGGCTAAACTCCATGAAAATTCAGTTTGTAAAGACAGGACTGACTCCCACTGACTGCAGAAGAGAGATGAGCTCACCAGCTGAATTTTAAGGAAAAAAAGTTCCACGACAGAAACTGGAAGTAGCTCATGCAATGGACACTGAGTAGACCCAAGTCCCACATCATGAAGGTGCACATGGATAACCACGGCCAAAGTTCTCAATCTGAACTGATAATAAATATATATTTTATAGATATATATTTATATAGAAGTTTAATGCTTATAACTAATAAATAAAAATATATTTTATTTATATGTATTTAATGTATTATCAGGTCATATATAGTGTCTATATACACTATACAGACACACTATATATACTGATGTAATTTAATTAATATTCATGAAGCAACAGTAGTTAATTGCCAAATTCTGTCCTATTCTGAGCACACTGATTTTCATTAGGAGCACTGATTTTCCTACAACACCATGTTAATAACCTGCTCTCTATTTTCTACAACTCTAAGTCAAAAACTTACTTGGAACCTCTGGAAGAGTTAACATTTAGTAAAAGAAAAATGAAAATAAAATCTTTAAACCCTTGCTTAGCTTGAAGTTCTCTAGACTTGTGTATAACACAACAACTCCTGTGATTTTTTGGGGTTATAATCCCAGCGTGGTTTGGGTTGGAAGGAACAGAAGAGCTCAGAGATGTTTTTCTCTTTTCTCATCCTCTCCAGCAGTGGGAAAGGTCCCTACACAACTGTGTGAAAACTGCTGTTCCTGGGAGAAAAAAAGGGAATTTTGGGTTCTCCTTGCAGAGGAAGCAGCTGAGGTTTGTGTGGTGCCACCACGCGAGGGAGCCCTGTCCTCAAAAATTCTCACTTTTAGGGGCGAGGAAACCAAAGGAGGAACGAACTGCCGGGTCCAGGAGGACGCCAAAAACCAGAGCCCCTGGTCCTTCACAAATCCCAAATCATCCCAGCCAAGCCTTGGGAGAGCTGGGGAGAAAAAAGTACTTTTTTTTATACTATCCTCATTTCTACTTGAACACAGAGGAAGCTTATAATTAAAACAAGAGGTGCATTATTTCTCTCTGAAAACCAAGATAAGATGATAATGTCAATCAAATTCACAGGCAAAGAGTAAGGCAAAACTGAGCCTGGAAATATGAGAGACATGAAACTTTTATATTTTGCCCCATAAATTATGTTGCTGTCCCCCAGAGAGTATTTTAAAATATCCACACAAAGGGGTGTAACCGCACAGCCCAAATGTCTCCCACCAACCTATTCTGACATAATTTGTTACCAAGTAGGGGCTAAAGCAGCCAAGGGGGTTTTTCACCACACAGAAACGTTTACAGTATTTAAATCACAACTTAAATGACTCAAATTGAGCTCGCTCCAACATCGTGATCCTCCCCTCCCTGCTGCTGTCGTGGGCACTAAACATGACCTGGGGTTCCCGCGGAAAAGGGAAATGTAATTGCAGCCTAAAACACCCCAAGCAGCAAAGGGAGCTGGATGGGCTTCCCACAGCCCTAAATCCACTCCTTCCTGATGTCAAACGTTCAGTTCAAAACCTAAACAACAATTTCCTGCAATCCTGGTGCATTTGCACTGCAGAAAACCCCACAATCAACTTCTGAATGTTCATCTACCACCACAGGGATGGTTTAGGGTTTGGCAAAAAGCGATGGAAATGAAGTGGTGCCAGCAGCACTCAGCCCTCACGACCCTGCTGGACACAGTGGGGTGCAGAGACACAGCCCCTCGCCAGGGCGAGGGATCCCCCTCCCAAAGGTCAGAGCACCAAGGCCGGAAAAGGCAAGAGCTGGGAACCAGAGGAATTCCTGTATTGGAAGGTGCCACAGAATCCTGGAATGGTTTGGGTTGGAAGGGACCTTAAGGATCATCCAGTTCCACCCCTGACACCTCCCACTGTCCCAGGCTGCTCCAAGCCCTGTCCAACCTCGCCTTGGAAAATTCCAGGGATCCAGGGGCAGCCACAGCTGCTCTGGGCACCCTGTGCCAGGGCCTCCCCACCCTCCCAGGGAACAGTTCCTTCCCAATATCCCATCTCACCCTGCCCTCTGTCATTGTGAATTCATTCCCCCTCATCCTGTCTCTCCATCCCTTGCCTAAAGTCCCTCTGCAGTCTCCTGGAGCCCCCTTAGGCACTGGTCCATGCTCCACCCTGGTTCCCTTCAGATGCATTAGAATAGGTGATACTGAGCAAATCTGAAAAAGAAAATTACCAATAACTAAATCCATAATTTATCAAGAGTCTTCCAGAAATACTAAAATACATTTAGTTTCTCCTACTTCACGTTCCTTCACAGCACCTTTGTATCACTTTAAATGTTTTGCAAACTCTAATTATAACAATTACCTTAAAAAGGTGTCTTCACACCGCAAGCCAAAATATTGGGGAACGTTATTACACGCCTGTCCTCAGTCTCTCACTTCTTTTACAAGGCCACACATGCCAAAAGCTTTGAGACAAAACTTCTGAGACACAACTTCCACCTACACCCAGTTCCTCTGCTCCCTGATTTAAATCCGTGTACAAACAGGGATCGTGGAACAGGACGTGAAAAGCACAGGAAGCACCACGGTCTCCTACCCACTAATTACCAGGAAATGGGAGAGGGTTTGACAGTGCATCCTCCTCACAAGGGGTCTCATTTTCTCTCCTCACCTCTATTAACTAACTTAGTCTGTAATTAAAAGAGCTGCAATCCTTGTGATAAAGCGACACGACTGCTTTACTCTTCACTTCCTCGCTCCCCGCATTGTGCCACCCCTGTCACACCGTTAATTTTTCTAATTAATAAACTATATTTCATTTATTTAATGTATTTATTGATGTATAATAATCATGGAATCCTAGAATGCCTTGGGTTGGAAGGGACCTTAAATCTCATCCAGTTCCATACCCTTTCCATGGGGGACACCTTCCACTATCCCAGGTTACTCCAAGCCCTGTCCAACCCGGCCTTGGACATTTCCAGGGATGGGGCATCTCCAGCTTCTGGCCTTCCCCCACCGTGCCCACAGGGCACAGCTTTGGCAACGGGAGCTCCGTCCCTCTGGAAGAGCCCAGGGAAGCCAAGGATGCCTTCACAGGAGCGGTGCCGCAGGGCTGCAGACTTTCAGGTGTTAAAGAGAATTTAACATCCTGTGAAGGGCAGCACTGCATGCACAGGAAGGAATGGAAGCCAAAACTTTCCTTGGATTGTTAGCATAGAAACACATAACCATGGACAGGTTATATGCCAGGTGCTTTTTTATTCGAGGCGCCAGGGGAGAGGGGTACAAACCCAAATCAATCCCCACTCACCGATTTCTAATGCCCACATTATACACCCTTCTCATTACATCATCATATATTAATCATTTACCCAAGCATGATTCTCAAGACCTCCTAAATAATCATCTTATTCATTATTGTTTCCACTCAAGCATAAATTTCAGCCCCCTTTCCCAGGTGCAGCTACACAATTAACCGATCTATCCTAATCTTCTACACAAGTTTGGATTTGCCCCTTACCATCTCAGGCAGACACACAGGTTCAGGCTTGCCTGAACAGAATGTCCACCTTGCTCTCAGGGCCTACCTTAGCTACTACAATTTAGAAACATTTTAACCCTATGCTATCATTATCATGCACATTTCCTCCTCAGACACACTTTGGATTATCATTGGATCAAGTTGTGCCTTGTGCTCCTTTTCTCCCCAAATATGACCTGGAAAAAGCAAAGACTTGACAAAGAAACACCCTCATGGTTTCCTAAAAGTTATAATTTTAATTTTTCCAAATTAGCCATTAAATACATCAAGCTCTACATGCCCTGCTGGACTCTCAGTCCCAACAGGAGCTCTGCAGGAAGCTGTCACCACACTGCCCATCCCTGACCACATGGATTGGGAAGGGATGCTGCTCACACCACCCCACTGAATTCCCGTGGCTTCGTCCTGGGTCAGAGTTATTTCCTTGGATGCAAACAGGGGACGGAGCAGAGTTACACAGGCCTGTGTGGCATGCACACAAATCACATGCTGTGCTTTCCCTGCCTTTGATCACCCCACTCCCTCCATTCAGCACGTGCTCCCAGGATGGCACTGCCAGAGGGAGGATGGGCAGCGGGACTGGCAACACCTCATAAATCAAAATTCCACCAACTGGCGTCAAACTGCCACTGGTACCTGAAACCCCTTCCCAGAGCAGGAGGGGGATGAATGAGCAGAGCCTTCCCTAATTCATGCACTCCCAATCCTGTCACAAGAGCAGCAGTTGATGCTTCCATTCATCTCCCTCTGCCTGGCAGTGCCAGGCTGCCCACAGAACGCTCTGTTCACAATTCCACATGCACAGCTGCAGTTACTGCTCTGCCCACGCCGTTCACCTGGGGCTGGAGAGCACCAAAAACCTCTGGGCATGCACGGGAACACCCAAATCCAAGGAGAGCTTAAAAACTTCACCACTTTGTCCTGAAATCAGTGTTAACCCAAAATGTTTAGGATCATCTAATCTCTCTCATGCACTTTGGTAACTCTTTGTGTTTGAGAAACAATAAAAGTGAGATTAACAGACCTCATGAACAGGGATCTTTTCTTAATTTCATCCTTTCTTAATTTCACCACATCCCTGGAAGTGTCCCAGGCCACGTTGAAAGGGGCTTGGAGTAACCTGGGATAGTGGAAGGTGTCCTTGCCTGTGGCAGAGATGAGCTTTAAGGACCCTTCCAACCCAAACCAGTCTGGGATTTTAAGATCCTCTGATTCTATTACTCTCCCACACAGACCAGCCAAGTGTTTACCTAAGCATTTACTTAGCATAAGGCCCAGGAATTAATCTCTCGCACCTAGGAATAGGAAGCCAAGGTTGGAGACCTCTCAGATAATTGATAAATATCAGTGAAATCTGTCTTTCACGACAAGGTCGCTGATGCAGATATTGAACTACCAATTAAAAGCCTCCAGAAATTTCATTTACACGTTTATCCAGAACTCCTGTTTGTCTGGGAGCTAAAAATAAAAGGATTTGTTGACATTTGGAGATAATGACTGCTTGAGTAAACAGAATTTCAGATCTGAAACATCACAACTTTACAGAGAGGGTCCCAGTACCATCACCTGCCACAATTTACATGGATTTATCATTTGTCTCTCAGAAACAAAAATTTGGTAAAATCAGTAGCAAGCAAACAAAACATAGCCCATTCTAAAGAAAACATAATTACACAAAGCATTATTCAATTTTTAGTAAAACATAAGGGCTGTGATTGCAGCAGATTTTGCAAAGCATATGAAGCATCATCATTTAGCTGTAGGTTAAGTTGGTTTTTTACATATCTGAAGAAACAACACCAAGAGAAGAAAACTTAGGAGTGAAACACCATCATTCATAGTGAACCAAAACTTCTAAATGTCTAAAAGAGTGTTTTAAGAATTTTTTTTCTTCACCTATTAATGGAGTTTCCAGGTCTTCCATCTCCATACAATAAACCCTAATTCTGGTTGGGTTGGAATTGAAGGGAAAGTGTTCAGCACTGCCATGGCTCAGATTAAAAGTGGTTTCTCTTAACCAATTCTACTGCTTCCAGAGATGACCCTTCTATAGAATATCTTTATTTTAATTTTTTTGTTAACTGCTGTCTGAAGAGCCTGCTCAGAATATAAAAGACAAACAACTCTTCCCTCTCCCTGTAACAATTAGCAGCCATGATAAAGCTCCAATTGCCAACTTAGTTAATTTAGCATGTCAAAAAGCAATCTTTGCCTGGTAATTTCAATGCACTGAATGTCACAGAAAGGCCAACTGACAGATTGCTGCATTTCAGTCAGAACACTCATCCTACTAAAAATGTAATCACTGATGTTCAGATCTCATTTGATATGCACTGTACAATATTTGGGTTGGGGGCAGCCTTTGGCATCTTTTTTGCCCCCCTCTCAAACAATAAAAAATGAACTCATGTTGCATTCTGAGTTCTACCATCAGTTTTGAGAACCACATGGACAGGTAAGCCTAGACCACGATACTTCAGTGGAATTCTGAGTTCACACTGGACACGACTAATCTGGAATTCACTCATCACTGTAACGTAATTCTGAGTTCAGACTCAATAATGTTGGTAAGAACTCAAAGTCTGATTCCCAGCCATACTCAGGAGACTGCAAAGTCCATCAGAAATAAATTAAAATCCTTTACCAATCATTAGCATGCCCTGTGTTTAATCACATTCCTGAAACTGCCTGAACTCCATCATTGCAGGATGGAGAGGCTCCAGTTGGAAGCTGAATTTCAGGGCTCTGTCATGTGCCCCATCTTCCAGCAAGCTTTTCGTGACTCTATTTGTTACAAATTATTTTGATGTACAGGGAATTTATTTGTCTTCTTTTCCAAGAATAGTTTCATAACCTCACCACATTCCAAATCTAAATAACACATATGCTCCATGTTTAACAAACTCCAGTTGGTGCTTCATATGTGTACTTTTCCTTTTTATTCCAAGGATATGGCTGCAGAGCACTGGGGATCAGGCACCAGCGTGGGTGAACGCTGCCTGCATCCCTGCTTTTCAATTGTCAGGCAGCAGTTGACTGAAACTGGGGGGGAAATGATTATTCTGACAGGCTTTGGTAAGTCATTGGCTCCAAAACCTCCTCTTCTAAGTCTCCCGTGTCTATCAGATGCTCAGTCAGGCACGTGGCATCTCCTTGCAGTGCCCAGCATTGGTGTGCCACAGCACCCTGAGGTTGGTGACCTTAATTCATACTTTAAGTGTGGGGAAAGTTGGAGAAATGACTGATTTTTGCCCAAACCGAAGCTGTCCCAGATGGAGCCGTGTCAATAAATAAGTGGTGGGAAAAGAAGCTACTCTGGAAGACGAGGAGTTACAAGAGCGAGGATCTATGGCACAGACTTTTATGCAACAGCTTGTTCTAACTCTTTTTAATATTTACACTGAATTCTAGGTCAGCTGAAGTGGTGGGCAGGAGATCAAGCCCTTGATGAAGCATTAACTGCATGTCCACACCCATGCATGGGAAAGCAGCACAGATTATCTCACTTCAGGCTCTGCTTCCCCGCTCTTCCCCCTTCCCAGCTTCCCCACGTGACCTGGCACACCTGGACAGCCCCACCAGAAAACTAATTAAGCATTAAGATGATTCCTAGATGGAGACAGGACCACTCTGAGCCTCTAGATGCCAGTGTATGGAAAACAGCATTGGAAACACACGTGTTTCCATCCCAGCCCTTATTAATCCCCTAAGGAAGTGCCTCCTGCAAAGTATCAGATCATAAACAGTAATGAACACTTTAATTAATATCACCCCGCTGCCAGGGAGAGATATTATATGTAAATTCAATAAATCATGGCTGCTCACAGGCAGTGTCGATGCAACCTGAAGACCAAAAAGGGTGGTCTCGATCCCCAAAATTACCTCAAACATATTCCCCGAGTGTAAACACAAATCTGCATCCAAATTTTGATACCTTCCCAACTGGCTTTTTAATACAGATCTCCTCATTCAGAGACAATTTTATTCACAATAAAGAGTTCAAGGTTCAAAGAGAAAGAGTAAGAAAAAGAAAGAGAGTGGAGAAATTTCCATAACACCCCAAGATTCACAGGGAAAGGTTCCTTAAGTAGGTTATTTCCAAGAAATGGCAGCCATAAATGCACATTATGCTTCGTATCCTTTCTGGATGGGTAGAAAGAACTGCACCTCTAAGTAATAAGAAAAACTTTAGTTCATTAAACAAACCTTAAGGGGAAGAGCAAATGAGAAGTGTTTTATATTCAGTGTCATCTATTCAGCTGAAAACATGTTTGTACCACTCCATGAAATGAAGGCTTTTTATAGCGCCGTTCCTGCCAACGTTGCCTCATGAACATCATAAAATTAAACATGTAAAACCAACTCTGGAGATGGCAACAAATAAATTCCAGAGAAACAGTAACACAAAGTAACTCGCATTCCTAAACAAACAGTTTGTGGAATAAAAGGAGGAAAAAAATCGGCAGAGCAAGGAAAGCATCATGCAGGGCATGCACTGAATTTATGCAGAGGTCAGAGGAGAGAGAAAGGGATTTTTCAACCTTTCTTTTCCAACGTATTTCTGAAGCCCCCCCATACAGCATTGGCATCACCACCCCAGACCACAAAAGGGATTAATTACTGACACTTGATCCACTGATGGAAGTTACCATGGAAGGAGCCTCAGCTCCATCCTCCAAATGTGGCCTCACCCCACTGCTGCAGGAGTGACCCTGGTGGCCATGGAACCACAGACCTGAATCATGGACTCAAAAGGAAAAGAACTTTAAACCATCTTTAAAGCCACATCCACACAGCTTTTAAATCCCTCCAGAAATGGGAATTCCACCACTGCCCTGGGCAGAAGACCCTTTTGGGAAAAAACTCTTCCTAATATCCAACCTAAACCTCCCCTGGCACACCTGGGGGCCGCTTTTTCTTGTCCTGTCCCTGTTCCCTGGCAGCAGAGCCCGACCTCCCCCGGCTGCCCCCTCCTGTCAGGGAGTTGTGCAGAGCCACAAGGTCCCCCCTGAGCCTCCTTTGCTCCAGGCTGAGCTTCCTCAGCTGCCCCTGGAGCTCCAGACTCTTCCCCAGCTCCTTTCCCTTCCCTGGACAGGGATCCTTGTCCCAAGGGACCACGAGCACCACAGCAGGACCACGCCGTGCCAAGGACTCAGCCCCTGCTGCTGGTGCCCAAGGACATCCTGTCCACAGTGAAGGCGAGGACCCTTCCCAAAGCTGAGCAGCCCCCCTTGATGTCTCCCAGGAATTTGGTCAGATTCTCATCTTGCTCTTTTCTATTCCTCAGCAAAACAAAAAAAATACAGATAAAAAGGAAGAAGGAGGTGGTTGAATTCGGGGGTTGTCTGTAGGTTGTTTTTCTGGGATAGAACAAGCCCGTCCCTCCCTTCACTGCCCTCCACTCCAAAGGCAGCAAAGAGAAGGACTCTCCTCGACTGCCACCCAGTCTCAAAACCACTGAAAGGAGGCACACAAAGCCCACAAAGCCCTCCAGAGTTATGCCACAGTCATCAAATACCAGAGGCGTTTGGAAACCACTGCTGTGGCCCCGAGTAGGAGCAAACCTCTCCAAATAAGGAAGCATTTCTCCTCCAACGTGCAGGAATTGGCAGCTCCCCTGCTGGAGTTTATGTAAGATTTCTCAAACAGATCAGCCAGCTAACAAATGTCAAAGAGCCTCCCTGGCTTTGGAGGGCAACCGCCGGACTTTGATTGCAGGAGGGGATTCTGGTAAGGTCTCCAGTTGGGAAATGAGTTTCCATGATGGAGGTGAAGGAAGAGTCCAAATAATGAGCAACCAACGATGAATTGGGGAGGAATGGCCACCCCCAAGTGTCCCCTCTCACGTCCCCATAAGGGTAATTTACAGAAAAATGGGCATTTCCAGGAAAATGGGGGTTCAGGATCACATTACAGCAACGTGCTGCTTGTGGTCAAGAGGATCAAAAGCAACATGGCCTGACAAATACTAGATACTGATGGGACAATCTTAATATGGAGACAAAATATTCCAGAAGGGTCTCAGAGGGGTCAGACAAGGCTGTATTTTTAATATTTAACTATATCTATCTCAGAAGATTGACTAAGTAAATTCAGCTTCACTTTCCAGCAAAAGTTTGCAGGACAGTTATTTAAAACTTGCTGGAGAGGAGATCTTAAAACCAGGCTTAAATCCTGGTTAACCAAGACATGATATGGCAAGTGCTTAGCAACACTCTTTCCCAATTTTTTTTAACCTCCACCAGCCTCCCACGGAGAATGACAAGGAGTTATTACCTCCTGACAATGAGCTCTTTCTTCTGCTTCTTGTCCCATTAGGCCCTGATCTCTGCTGCTTCTGCACAGAAGGTACTTTGAATATCTAAATACCTAAAAGACATGATTGTGTGCACAAAAGGCTCTTCAGAGCAGGGAGGGTTTGGGGCTACTGCACACAAAAATTTCAGAAGAAAGGATCCAGCTTGTTTTGCCTCTAAATTGTTCAGCATCTCAGGCCTCAGAGTGGTGGTGGCACTGGAAAATACTGGGTTTATTATTTTATTGTTTATTAAGCTGCCTATCAGAATTAGTGAAGTTTATACTCACACTCACTTAGGTATTTTCACTTTCTGAACAGCAAATAAAAATAAGCAACAAACCACTGATACAGTCCAATAAAACAGAAAGAAAATCCCGTTTTCTGGGATTTCAAGCCTCAAAGCACATCTATTGCCTTTTTACCTCAATATACAGAGCAAGAAACACAGAGTCCAGATCAGCATCTGTTTCACTGCCACATCTCAATCCTGACAAAATATTCACACACAGAGAGTAAATGAAAAGGACCCAAAGCCAATCAGCTGTTTGGGGACACTGAATAAAAGTGATCCATGGTCACAGAGGAAAGGTAAGATGGACATTTACCAGGGTTTGAAGGGACTAAAGACAGAGCAGCAAAATAAGGAATAGGTTTAATTCCACTTTTCCTGCACCATGCAAAAAGACAAACAGTTGATGGCAGGAGAGGGAAGGGCAAAACACATCTGGGAAGAGACACGAAAAGGGTTTTTTCTTGCCTCCTTCTCTGCAAACTCCACTCTGGTTTGATCATCCCTTCCACCAGCGTGAGGTCAGGCCCAAGCTCTTTTATGTGGGCAGTTAATAACTCTTATCATCACTTGATTTATCTGCCTTAAACATGTGTGGATCACATGGAGATGGACTGGGTGAGTTATTACCTTGTGGAGCCAAGCAAAGAATTTTGTTTTCACTGTCCTGAAGTTCTTATTTCCTCACTGGAATAAGAAATACCACTGATATATATTTCAAGAGGGACGTGAGCAATGTCTTTGCCTAAACACATGCCTGATTTATTATTCAGATTTATAAGTGTGCTCTCTTCAGTGTTTGAGTTACACATTTTTTCTCTGCTGAAAAACAAGGATTAAACCCTAACCACAATGCCTCGATTTAAGCTTAATTTTCCCGTGCACCATTTTCCTGCTTTCCTGCCTCCTCTGAGGCTCCATGACTAAGTTCTTCCTGCTGCCACAAACTGATTTTTCAAACACAACATTTCTCTTGTTTGGCCCATGCATAGAATACCATAAAATCCAATCATAGAGTCTGCATTGAGTAAATCTTTGTTTAAATCTAACTACAGAGGCTCAGGGCGCCCTTTTTCTCCACAGCTCACTGGAGACAGCTCTGAGGGAGGCAAAACACAACAGGATTCCTCCAAGGACATTTCTAAACCAGCCCCAGAAAAGGGACACCGAGCAAACAGACTTTCATAGTTCAGAATTCAGCTTTTGGGTTGCATTTTATGAAAAATAACTCCCAATATAACACAATCAATCATTGCACAGAGGAGCTTTCAGTCCAAATGTGTCTTTTCTGTACAACTGGCAAAGATAAATAAATCTCTGATGCATTGTCACTTTCATGACCCTGAATATTCACCTTTGTCTTCAAGCCCACAGCCAGCTGGACACAGAGACATTAAAGCCAAGGAGATCTGAGCCATAATTCTCCTTCCTTGGCTGTGGCAAGTACATGGACCCTGGTTTATTGATTCAAAGCCATTAACAAATGTGAACGACCAAACCATGAAGGTTTCTGCAGCTCTACATCCAAACTGGAGTTAGGCATCCCAAGATCAAATAAAAATGCGAGAGTGGAAGCTCTACATTAAATTTATCAGTGTTATTCTCTATCTCCACAGCAGCAGCTGTAGCCGGTTTCATTCCAATTTGTATCCACGAGGTATCAGCATCTCAGAGTCACCCTGACATCCTGGGAAATTTTCATTGCCAGGTAAAACTCAGCTAAAACTGAGAATATCCCATCAGCAGCAGCCAGGGATCTCTGAAATGTGATATTTTTTCGGGTTGAAGGAGTGGCAGGCAGCGCTGTCCATAGCAGAACAAACTGATCTTCCCCACCCTGCACAAAGCCAAACCCAGCCCTGCTGGAAGCTTCTCCTCTTTCCAGACCAAGGTCCTCTCTCAGGCTGTGCCAGAAGAGGTTTGGATTGGTCATTAGGAGAACTTTGTTCACAGAAATCGTGGTCAGGCACGGAGGGCTTCAACCAAAGGTTGGACTTGATAATTTTGGGGGTCTTTTCTAACCTTAGTGATTCTGTGATTCTGACAGGGTCTGCAGGGATTCCAGAAAGACACCAAATTAAACCTCAGCCTGAAGGAGCCTGGGGAAAGGCAGTCAAGTTATTGATTACACTGAGCTGCAGAACCCTCCTTTTCTGCCAAAATTTGTCTGTGAGAGGGCAGAAGACAAAAGCTTTTGAAAAACCCTCCTTGCTGAATTAAATCTATTCCCTCTGGGCATTTGCTCCATCAGATATAAAGATATATTTTCATTGCAGTCAAGATTTAGCCTTTTCCAGACTTTATTTTCCATCCAGTCAAACTGATCTGCAATCATTAATAAGAAGTAAAATAATTTGAGAACAAAGAAGAGGAGTGTATTCAAAGTTAAGCCCAACTGTAAAACTAGAGATGGTGCTTGTATCTGTCAGCTTAGAAATTAATCTGAACCTAAAGAAAAGCCCATGGTAAATTTAATATTTCAATTACAGTTTCAGAGGAGCAGAAATAGCCAATCCAACATAATCCATGGTGCCTTTATGCTGTGGACACAGCTTCCAACATGAACCTGATGCACAAATGGGGCAATTACAGCAAACTGGGTTTTCTTTATGAGCATTTCTCTACCAAGATACTTTTAAAAAAGAGATGTTTTGATGTTTCCCACAGACCTGAACCATGTGGGAATTAAAGTATTAAAAAACCAAGAGAAACTCTGCTAAGCAAAGGTACAGAACACATAAAGCTCCTCTGAGCTACGATAACCTTGTGGCTGCATGAGCTGATGGATAAACAGAACAACCTAGATAAAGAAGAACTGGAAAGGGATTAATTAAATCAGAAGCAATAAAGACATACTAAAAAGATTTCTAGAAAGAATAAATCAAATCACAAATACACTATCGTGGAACCTGGGGTCAGCAGTGATATTATGGGAAGGATCTTTGTGTCGGTCTCTGTTTATTACCCAGGTAATCTGATGGGTCACAGGACTGCAGCATCCCAGTGGCTCCCAGCTGCCCAGGTTGGTCCTTCCTAATGCCCTTCTGGGTAAAAAAATAATAATTTCTCAAGGATTAAAAGCACACAGTACCCTATCAAAAGACCAGAATCCTTCCTAAGAAAGAGTTAAGCCCAGAGCAATGCCTAAGACAGGTGGATATTATCAGAGCATCTTCCCTGGAAACATTAATTTGTTTGCAAGTCAAAGTCCTGAAAGAATTTCTGACGTTCCCAGTGAAAAGATCTCAAGTCAAGACTTGGCTCAGCAATTCAATTCAGCTTGTTTTGTTGTCTCAGTTGTTTGTTCAGTATTTATTGCCAGGCTTTGTTTTCCTGTCACCTCCATACCCACTCCACTGCCCTTGTTTATCACGTGGCTTTCTACGCTCTCATAATCTTTTGAGCTTCCTTTCAAGTAGCTTGGAAAAAAAGAATATCACAGTATGAGTTCATGAAACAATGTATGAATAAGTCATTTCCTCCTTTAAATACACCTCTGAGTAAATGATCCAGAGACTTTTCAAGAACCATTTACATAACAGTCGCTGATACAGGCTTCAAATTTTCATGTCAATCTCAGAATGGCATTTTAAATCACCCCATTTTTCTAAATGAGGTGAGAGAATTTTAAGAGCAGATTTTGCCAACTTCTAGACACCTTCTTTTAGACCCAAATCTTTAAATGGTGAATTCTCCTCCTCATCCTTCTGCATTTGGGGTAGTGCAGAAATGTCAGAAGTGCTCTGGGTGTATAACCTGTAATCCAAACACAGTTGGGTGCTACTTCAAATACATTTTCTTTTACGACTACAAATGCCATAAATTTCAGCAACTGTCAATCCCACTTCACAGCCTGCAGCTTGAAAATAAAATTTGGAGGCTTTGCTAGATGTGAGTAACCATCTCCTGCAGTACTACTGGGAAGACACCTATGAATCACAAGATGCTCAACTAGCTGCAAATAAATTTAGGTAATTCCAGGCATAATTCGTAGACAAGTAAACAAGAGAGTGGAATTTGGCTTCTACGTGGATTTCTGAAGTGTTGTGTAAGAACATCCATCCTTCCTTGGGCTCAGAAACCAAGACCAGGCTCAAAGGGGAATCTCTCCCTCAAATCTTGTTGGAGCTGGAAGAGCAGTAAAGAAGGAGGGGGTCAGGCTCTGCTCCCAAGGAACAAGGGACAGGATGAGAGGAAAGGGCCTCAAGCTGTGCCAGGGGAGGTTTGGATTGAATATTGGGAACAATTCCTTCCCAAAAGGGTCTCCTGCCCAGGGCAGTGGGGAGTCCCCATCCCTGTGGGGATTTCAAAGCCATGTGGATGTGGCACTGGGCCAGTGGTGGCCTTGGCAGAGCTGGGAATGGTTGGGCTCTGACCTTAGAGGGCTTTTCCAGCCTAAATGACTCCGTGACTCTGTTCCAGAGGAGTTTCTGGATGTGGTTCCTGCAGCAGCAGCACAGCTGCTCTGAAGGCACCAAGGGCCACATGGGAATGCATAAACTGGATCATCAAGGGCTCACAAGCTCCGGGTGCTGCTCCAGGGCTCCACTGGGAACTTTTCCTTGGCCTCAGGATGGTGCAGGGCTCTGCTGAGCTTCCCTTTCCCTGGGATGGAGGTCAAGGACTTCTCTGCCAGCCTGAGAACGGGAAGCCAGTGCTCAGACAAGCTTCTCCTGGAATGTCCTTGCACTCAGAGGTCTTGGGGCACAAAGGGAAGGGCAGAGATGGAGATTGGGATCTCTGGCACCGTGGGAATCTCTTTGGGGCCTGGCCTCTACACCTGCAACACTCCTGATTAATTTTTTTGCTGAAGCAGGAGTTTGGGGAATGGAGGGATAAAGGAGCTCATCCATAGCAGTTGGCACCTTTGTTCGAGTGACCTAAAAGAACCCAGGGGTTGGGAGCCATAAATTCCCAAAGATGCAGCCACATTTCTTTTCTTGGCTCCAAGTCTGAATGCCAAAAACTGCAACAGTTGACTTGGATGTGCCCCACTCCCAGACAGTTGTGACCCTGAGAGACTCCAAGCCACAGAAAAGCCCGTGCTTCAAGTTCACTGGAGAGGTCACAGCCTTGGAGGTGTGGAATCCAAAAATACAACGTGATTTAAAACAGAGCTGGAGGAGAAGACAAAGCAGCCGGGGGGAAGGGAAGTGGCAGGAAGGCTGACTCCAGGCAGAGGCGGAAAAAGGACACGGAAAAGGCAACGGAAGCTCAAAAAGGGAACGTGCAAAAAGTCAGGGGGTGAGGACCTGTGACCCTGTCCCAGCTGAGCACTGGGTCGCCCAGGAGGTTGAGAGGAGCCCAGAGGGCTCCATCTCTTTATCAGCATCATCTTTATCAGCAGCTCTCCCATGCACAGCTCAGTCACCCCCACGCCAGGAAGATTTCTCAGACAGCCTACAAGCACCGGGCTGAGAACAAGGACAGCACTGCCAGAGGAGAGGGAACTAAGAAAGATGATGTGAAAATTGGGAAAAGAAGAAGTCGGTGTCAAAACCAGCAGAAATCAGAGCCCAAGTGGCTTTTTCTGGTAGAAATCATGGTTTTATCCAATTTCCACAGGTAATGGTGCCAACTGTGTTGCACAATAAGCACTGGAGAAGAGGCTTTGGAGAACATATCCATCACCACGACGTGACATGTTAGTGCTGCCTGCTTCCCAGAGTGAGAACAAACAGCAAAATCCAACTCCTAATGAAGTCAAACAACCCAAAAAGGAAAAGAGCAAAAGGAAACACTCTGTCTGTCTCTCTCCCCCATCACCAAACACATTAGCAAAATGGAGTGTTCATGATTAATTCACATTCCTTTCCCACCGTCTCTCCTGCTAGAGCAGCATAAAAATCCAGCTCATTGTCTCTCCTCTCTGAAGATGCAGGAGACACTGCTTCACAGCATCCCTAAGGGAGCTCTGGAGCTTTCCCAGCAAACTCCAGGATGTCTGCAAGGATTTTACCTGTTTGGTGACAACTGCAGAGTGTCAGTGCCAGGAGGGGGTTTTGTCAGAGCTCTGCAAAGAGAGCTCTGCTGCCCCCGCTGCGCCTCGACCGACAAGAAATCCTACAGCATCGCATTATTTTAGGGCTCAAGGCACCGAAATTAGGCCATAAAAATGCAGAGAGTGGAGATCTTTACAGCACTGAGATGGGCACCATGGCTGGATAGAGAGATAATTAGAAGTTAGTGACAATTTGCACAATGTACAAGGAGAAAAAGATCTTTCTTTTAAAAAGAAGAAAGCTAAAAACGCTTCGACTCCACTACACTTCATAAAAGCCAGCTTTTTGAAGCTATTTCAATTAAGCCCAGCAAACTCTTCAAAAATCTTTCAGATTGTTCCAGATCTCACCTGACTCTGTTCTACATTTTCAGGCAAGGGGGGAAAAAAAAAAAAAAAAGTTATTTTACTTTGAAAATCTACATAATTAAAACCAGCACTGTCTTCTGATTGATAAAGTTTCAAGTGACAGCTTTGCAGCAAGCTGCCTCCCACACAGAAGCAATTTGTAAAAGCCTTTCAGAGTTTTATGTAACTGAAAAATCCGAGTTGCTTTCATCCAGGTCTTTCTTTCCAGCCCCAGTTCAAATGTGGCTACAAGGAACTGCAACAAATAGATGCCTGAAGATAAGATTAATTTAGGGACCGATCATTTTGCCTAACAATCAGGCACCAACCAACAGCAAAAGGCTTTTTCTCGTCGTTCTTTTGTACTTGGCAAATTTTGAAATGATTTTATCTTTAAAGCCCAACTTAACCCTAATTTTTCAAGCACAACTGGTCACACAGCACATTTGCCACCAGCTCAAATGGGCTGAAGTTCCCACAAGAGCAAAGCCAAAAGGAACTAAAACAACAAAGAAATAAGAGATGACATTACTTCTTCCCCTAGGTTGGCAAATACGAATCTGTGTGTGTTTTTTCAGCCATGCAGCACCTTCAGCACTAGAGGGAGTACACAAAAAAAGCTGAACATTTCCTTCATCAAAACTTGAGCAAAAATTTGAACATGAGTTATAAAACTCTCGTCTGAAGCCACATATTCTCTGAGATTTTGAAAGCTGGTAGGGATAGGACAACTAATTTTATATAAATAAATTTACCTGGTGGTTTATAAGCATTGTAGCTCTTAGGAAATAATCTAAACCTCAAACCCCTCACCTGGATGCAGATATCAGCCTCCCAGAGCACATCAGCAGCTTCTAAGGTAAGAAAGTACAGGCAATGTACAAAAAAACATAATAAAGCCAAGTAGCTGAATCAATGTTGGCCGAACGTAGTTCAGGAAAACAATTTTTTATTAAATGCAAACATCACTAGTGGGGTTTTTTTTCCTAATAAACTGATCTAGTTCTTAGGACTAAATAAAATGACATTTACAGGCCAACCACAAGTGCAGCAGAAACTGAGTGAAAACACTGAGCATTGAAAGACACGAGAAAAAGGTGTCAAAAAGAGTAAAGTACTGAGAAAATTAAACAATATTTCTATTTTAGCACTGGTGGATAGGGCTAGTAAATTATCTTAATGCTCTAAAATTATAGCCAGCTATTTCATAAAATCCTCAGTAACTGCATTTCCAATCAGCACGAACATGAATTCTCATTTCCTTTGTATTTTGATGGTTCAACAGAAACAGGCTAAAGTGAATGCATATATTAGTTGAGACTATTAGGACTAAAAGTCCAGAAGAGCTGCCTATGCGTCATACTTTCTTTTCTATATTGCCTTTCCTTTGTGATAAAGAACCAGAACCCAAATTTGACTTCCAAGAAGTCATAGTCAGATCACAACACAAGGGAAGGGTTAGGAAAAGAAGAAAAGAGAAAAAAAAGGTGTGTCTATAAATCAGCAAATACTGAAACAAATCCACAGGACAAAGATTTGGGCCCCGCAAAACAAACCTCTCATAGTTTCCAATTTTGGTACAAATTGAGAAACCAGAGACTCACAGAGCAACCTCACCTGTGAGCCCTCTGGAGGTGCCTGCTCCAAACAGAGCCAGCTCCCCAGGCACATCAATCACTGCAGGGCTCATCCCCCTGCTCACTTCCCACAGCCTTTAAAGGTTTGAAATGCTCTTATCCCGGGGGCCCTGCACCAGGGAGCTGCACATCCCATCGGCTGCTCCTCTTGCAGCACCAGCAGGGGAGAAAACGGCCCTAAATTGTCCCTGATGCTCTCCAGCAATCCCCTTCACGGTTTCCACCCCAACCTGTTGCCCTTTCAGCACTGCTCAAAGCCCCCCAAAGGAATTCTGAGGTTTCCTCCAGCTGCTGGAAGAAGCCTTGGTGCACCTGCAGCTCTGCCCTGTGTGCTTTCCATCAGCATCTCCAAATCTCACAGCCCAGCCCGTCCCAGGCAGTTCCCAGGCACAGCTCTGAGCATGAGCTGCTCCTCTGAGCACAAACGGCTCCCTCTCCTCACAGAATCCTGGAATGTTTGGGTTTGTGTCTCATCCCACCCCTGCCATGGGCAGGGACACCTTCCACTATTCCAGGCTGCTCCAAGCCCCATCCAGCCTGGCCTTGGGCACTTCCAGGAATCCAGGGGCAGCCACAGCTTCTCTGGGAATTCCAGCCCAGCCCCTCCCCACCCTCCCAGCCAGGAATTCCTTCCCAATATCCCTCCCATCCATCCCTGCCCTCTGGCAGTGGGAAGCCATTCCCTGTGTCCTGTCCCTCCATCCCTTGTCCCCAGTCCCTCTCCAGCTCTCCTGGAGCCCCTTTAGGCTGCTGATCCCAACCTTCATTCCCAAACACTTGAACCACACTATCAATCCCCAAATTCCTGACCAGAAAGGAAGGACACCAATCATTTCCCACTGGTTCCCTGCCCTAATGAGAAGAAGACAATCTGTAGCTGTACCCTGCAAGTCTGAAGGCTTTTGTTTCCTACAGACAGTGACAGCAGCCTGAGTGATGGGTGAAAACCCTCAAGACAGCAAACCCTGAATACCCTTTGCCAGACACATTTGAATGATTTGCTTTTTCAGTCAGACTTTTCTCTTTTGTTCCAGCTCTGTTGTGATCTTTCAACATCCAAGTGTTACTTAATTCAGGAGTTTGTCACATAAAAGCCATTTTTATTCTTCTTTAGAGGAGGTTTTCATGAGAGATTTGTTCTTGCTGGGGAGCATTCTTAACAGAAAAAAATCTATATTAATGGTATTTTGCAAACCAGAGTGCTAAATACTTATTAAATTTTTTTTTTTTGCTAGTTACTTGTAAATAGAACTTGATTTTTTAACCTTCCCAGTAAAAAAGGAAGTAACCACTGCCAGAAAAAAAAGGAGGAATTTTGAAATTTTGCCTCTCCTTTGGTGCAATTTTGTCCTGAACTTTTTTAAGTGTGATCCCTTCAAAGTGTGAGCGTGGAAAAAGAAAATATTTGTGTGTAGTAATGGCCTCATCTCTCTGAGGCACTTGCCACACCAGCTGCAGGGATAAATCTCCTGTTACAGATAGATTGTGGCTGCAAAGCAGCCAAAATGGAATGTTAATTTAGGCTCAGCCATGCTAAAGCCAGGCAGGGCTTGGGGCATTCTTGGGGAAAACAAGGTCTCCACAAAAGCCTTGCTCTGAGAAAGGCCTTAGCAAAATATTTTAAATTTCTAATATTTCTGATTAGCTCGAGTCTGGGAGCAGGTAGAGAGAACATCTCCCTTGGAAAATCCCTCTCACTAATTTGTCCTTGTTTCCTCATGCCTTTTGACATCCCCTTTCTTGCTGGCTCATCCTTTAGAGTTTTCCAGAACATATTCCCTGTCCTCTTCCATTGTCTTTATCTCCTCAAAGAGTTCTTGGGTTCTTCCAACCCAAGCAAAGACATTTTCCCATCGTTCAGCTTCCTGCCCATCCATCTATGGCATGATGGGTTAGACCAAAGCTAGGATCTCCCCCATCAACCCACCAGAATTCCATGGCTGTTCCCAAAACACCACACATCCAGCCCAGCAGTGTTTGTCTTGGATTCAAGCATGGAAGCAAATTTCTGTGGGTTAAGGACCCAACCATATCACCTGACCCAAACTAAGTCCCTGCAGGCTTTCTGGCCAAACTCAAGGGGAAGTGCAGTAAGTGGTTAAACTACAATAACATAACGAGGTAACTGAGCCCTCAGAACCATGGAAATTATTCCAAATTAAGCCAAAAATAAAAGGGAGAGTTACTTAATCAACAGCTCCAAAAAGAAACCCAGTGTTAAATGAACTCCTGATGTCCTCCTGACACCCAGAACACGGCAGGGGTAAAAAGCAGGGAAAAGGAAAGTCAGCTCAGCCTCAATATTTCAACTGCTGGGGCTTCCCAACAGCTCTGAGCTGTTGTGTTTCTGTGGAAAACTTTGGTCTCCCTGGACAGCATCTCCCACTGCCCTTCCAGAGGCAGAAGGCTGGGCCAAGCCCATTCCAGGAGATCATTCCTCATGGTCTTATCAATTTTCATACACAAAACCAAAGTTACTTGTACTCCACCAGAACATGCAGCCAGAGAAAGCTCAGGAGTCAGGGCAGGTTCCTGGACACGACTCCAAACCATCAGGGAAAAAAAGAAGGGAATTCCATTGCTGTCCTCCAGGCTCTGCCCTGATCTCCTCTGCTCCTGTAAACTCCTCTGCAATCTTTGATTTCATTACTAGAGACAAAATTGCCTCTGACTTTCAGTCAGATGCTCCCAGGTGCTTTTCAAAACCTTTTCTTCATCAAAAAAGCTGGAAACCTTCATCCACCTGAGGTCATGCCCACATGGAAAGGTGATTTGTTCCAGACTAAATGAGCTAATTTAAAATTTTGGTATGTGTTGAGGGTGTAAGGACTAAATCAGGCTGTATGACCTCCAGAATTACTCATTTGTCCTCACAGAAGAAGTCAGGACCAAAACCACTAGTAATTTATGTTCTCCATAAGTTTTCCAGGATAAATGAGACGAGTCTGGCCAGCTGCATCAAACCCTGAGATGGGCTCTGAGCAGCACCAGGGTATCTGGGCACTCAACACTACGAGGAATAAGAAGAAATATCCAAAGCACAAAAACTGGTTTTAAATCCCTTGTGTTGAGAAGAGCCTTTGCTCTCAGGTTACAGGCAGAGAACATCCTTGTTGTCACTCAGCTGGTACAGAGCTTCAGCTAAGCACTGCTAATTATCTAATATCAAGCCACTTCTTCTACTTAAAAGTAATTTTCCATCCTGTTAGTTTTTATATCAGAAGTCATGCAGAACTGACTCTGTTTATCTTTGCTCTCTGGTATAAGTTAGAGTTTCTTAAAACACAGACCTGAATAAAATCTTAATACCCCTCTTAATTTGTCACCCATCTGAAAAATTTGCAGAAAATCTTCCACATGAGTCTTTTGTTGTAATTGAACTTTTCTTTTTCCCACAGGAAAGCTAATTCAGTACAATCTGCCACTACGAAAATTGAAATTCTTGGGCTAATTAATTCTTGTACCTGAAAGTGAATATGACTATTTTTTTAATACCCCCCTCTAAAAAAAATTCAATCCTTGGCATGTAAAACCAAAGGAGAGTTAGAAAAGTTTTCAGGAATTAGAAGTTTTAACAGGGATTACTTTACAGGGAGATAGAAGTTTTTCACCTCTACAAAGCCAGTAGCTGAAATATAAAATCTGGAACCAGGGAGAGTTTCCACTATAGAACTTTGGCATGGTGGGACAGGAACACATGCACTTTCCAGCCTCATTTCTATGAGTAAAAAGCAGGAAGTGTGTTAAATTTTCAGAGGCAGAGTGAGATACACTGGTTGTATGGTTTGATAACTCCCTAAGAGCTAAAACAAAGAACTTTTCTGTACTTGTACCTCAAAGGGGTGAAGTTCATCCCAGGAGGACCAAGGAAATGACTTCAAGCACCAGGGCTGCTGTTGACACTGGGCTTTGACACCAAAATGACTTTATTGCATCAGGTTGGGCCTCAGATATTTTTTTGTTATTTTCTTTCATCAACTACTTTCTATTTAAGTATTTTTTTCCACACCAAAATCCCCCAACATTTTACACTAAACACCTACACAGATTCCTGTTGTTCATCTCTGCAGCCCATTCCTCACTCTGGATTTTCCCCTTCTAGTAGAACAACACCTCACTGACTTTTATTTGCCAACAGCAGAGTTAAGAGCAACTTCAACAATTGCAGTAAGACCAGTAATAAATCAGAACCACTTACATCACCCATCCTAATGGCTCTGTGCAGCATCCAGAAGAGGTGACACTTCACATCCAGGTGGGACACAAAGGAGCAGGGCTGGAGGCTCTTCCCCACACAGGGGTCCCAGCAGGATTTGCCTCCTCACTTTGCTTTCTCTAATAAACCACCCAAGCCCCTGCCAGGCCTCTTTAGGGATGGCATGTACCCAAGGGCAGAAGGTAATTGGAGCAAAGTCTCATGAGGAGCAGCTGAGGGTGTTTAGCCTGGAGAAAATGAGGCTCAGGTGGGACTTTATTGCTCCCAACAGCTCCTGATAGGAGGGTGCAGTCAGGTGGGGATCTGGCTGCAGTTTTTTCCCAGGGAACAAGGGACAGGACAAGAGGAAACGGCCTTGAGTTGCACTAGAGGAGGTTTAGGTTCAATATTGGGAAAATTTATTCACTGAAAGGGTGGCCAAACCTTGTCACAGCTGCCCAGGGCAGGGGTGGAGTCCCCATCCCTGGAGGGGTTTCAAAGCCCTGTGGATGTGGCACTTGGGGACACAGGTCTGTGGTAGCCTTGGCAGTGCTGGGGAACGGTTGGGCTCAATGGGCTCAGAGGTTTTCCCAGCCTTTGTGATCCCAGGATTCTGTGAAATGCACACAGAGTTTCCCCACGACTCCAGCTGTGCCGTGTCCCTCAGTGAAGGATGCACCCAAAAAGCTGCAGAACAGTTGTTTTCTTTCCCATACACAGCTCAGGATGCAGAAAACCACAGTGTTTTCTGTTCCCTTTCCCTTTTCCCTTGTACATCTTTCCACACCACTGATGATCTGGCTGAAAGCTTTCAAAGAATTAATCCGAGACTCCGGAACGGACAAAGCAGCACCTGCTGAACGCGTGACAGCAACACTGGGCTGGGGATCAGCTCCTTTCCCTATTTCTTATTCCTCATGGATTTCAAACCACCAAACCCTCATCCTGCAGGTGCTGAGAGTATTTGTGGGAACCCAGACTGTGAAATGGGCACATCCAACAGGCGCAGGTCAGACGCCGCAGTCGTTTGTGTCCAATCTCACACAGATTTCCAAGGATAAGAGTTTCAGCTGCGTATTTTCTGAATCGTCACCGGTTATTTGAACCTTTTGAACCTTCAGGAATGAGGGCTGCTGTGAGCCAGGTGGGGTAGCTCTGTTTCACAGGGTGAGATGGGGAAATTCCTTGTGGACACACTTGTCACTCCGGAGCAAACCCTCCAGAGCTGCCTCTCCAACGCCTGGAAGGTGACGGGAACGAGACGTGACAGCAACACCCTTCACAGGCTTAGCTCCCCTGAGAAGCTAAATTAAAGGAGGAGCAGGTGTCTGTTATGTCTGGGCTTGCAGTTCCTTCGGGTACGTGGGGAAGTGTCAGCATTGCACTCGCACTGCTCCAGTTCTGGCTGGGAACACGAGTTGGGAAGGGGAGCGCGATCCTCGGCACGTGCCCCAACATCCCTCCAAGCACAGCCTCCCCTCCATCCCACCCGCTTTTGGGGGTCCCTTTGCACTGGCACGGAACCCAAAGAGACACCCCAAGCACCCCCACAAACCAGTGCTGATTCCCAAACACAAAGCACTCCCTGAACCCTTTTTTCAAACGTTTTTCCCAGTTTGGGAGCTGCGCTTTTGCAGAGGAGCCCGTACCTGGCAACCACACAGAGCAGGATATTTATGCAGCTTGGGATGTCTGAGGCAGCAACAGATAAATATGACTTTTTCAACTCTAATCTTCACGTTATAAAATGAGCTTTTCACACATTCAGATTTTAGGGCAAGAAACGCCATGTTTTATCAGTGTATCCTCTAAAAGGAGCTACACGTGAAGTCCCTCATCAGCTGCACATCCCAACCAATAATGCTCTTCATTGGTTCTACTTCCACTTGAACCATTCACCCATAAATTATCACCTCTCCCAAACGTTGTTCCTGTAGTAGAAAACATCTTTCTGAATCCAAGTATGATAAACACAATACTGCATGAAATAATTAAGTTTACGCTTATTAAATTAATCAGAATTCACAACTCGTCAACATCCAGGTGAAAAGGCGTTCTTTAAGACATGATAGGAAATGCAGATATTTAATAAAAATGGGCAGGAAAGTTTTGCAGTTATTTTTTTCTGTTAATGAATGACCTCTCCAGCACCAGGGGAACCTCACAGGATCTGTGAGCTCACTCTGGAGCACAAAACCTGCAGCTGTTTTCCTGGATTCTGTTGTGAAAACAGACTTTTGGCAAAAAGTGATTATTTTGGAACTCTGCAAGGACGTTTTCTGTTGCACACTGCAGGTATTTTTACTTAAATCTTACAAAAAGGTGGCTTTGTCTTGGAGACTTCGTTTTCCAGAGGCATTCATCAAGCACCACGTCAGCTGTCAAACATAAATCAATTAACCTCTGCCGAGTAATTCTTTTTAATTACTTGAAAAGCAAAACCTTTAGAGGTAAACCTGTGACTTCTTTTGGTTTTTTTAATAAGACATTATTTTTGCTGTTTATGTTGGTCTGGATCCTGGTGGTTTGTAAGTGTGGTTTTGGCCCTTATAAATAATCAGGAATAAATAGACACCCATAATTCAAGGCCAGCCCAGGATCTGTCACTGCTCTGCCTGAGCGATATTTTAAAATGCACCAGAGCGATGCTTCTGTTCTTTTCCGACCTGCAAGGGGAAGAAGTGACACCTAAGGCTATGTCTACATTATTTATACCACTTTGATAGATTAAATCTTTACCACGAGGCTGAGCTTTTCAAACATGCCTGAAAATGTTTAAAAGATTCCACAGGTGCTCTTCCTGAGTGCAAACAAAGGCTTCTCTTTGTAGTGCGAAAACAAAATTCAAATGCAACAAAACCCTGGGAGCTGTAGGTGCTGCTTAGAACTAATCCTTGACTGGACATGTTGGATTTATTTATTTTTAGCTCAAATATTTTTGGAACTCAGCAGAGTAATACCTATACATATACATGGGGGTGGGTGGGATGCACCACGTCCCCAGGGGCCACATCCAGGTGCCTCCTGAACACCTCCAGAGGTGGTGACTCCACCACCTCCCTGGGCAAATTATTCCAGTGCCTGACCACTCTTGCAGGGAATATTTTCTTCCTGGTATCTGATCTGAACCCCCCCTGGTGAAACTTAAGGTCATTTCTTCTTGTCCTTTCACCTGGGACGCGACAGAAGAGCCGGGCCCCCACCTCACTCCCCCTTCCTGTCAGGGTTGTAGAGATCCCTAAGGTCCCCCCTGAGCCTCCTCTTCTCCAGAAAACCACTGACACTGATTTGGTTTCTAATTCTTAAACTATTTAATCATTTTCAAATTTGGAGGCAAGTAAGAATTAAAAAACTAAAAACCTCTAAACCACATCTGTGTCTGCCATCAGAGTTAGAACAGTCTGAAACAAATTCTCTGCTAACAGGTTCCCCAAAATCCAGCAGGACCAATGCAAGAGTTTGGTCCTTGACTTTGCAGATGAAGGAAGATGCTGAGTTCCACTAAAATCAGTAACAGCTCAAGTGGAAGAAGATCTGAAAATATTCTTTGTTTTGATCACTGTAACCTAACGATGACCACAGGATGTTCTTTCCCTATGTCTCCATGACAAGAACAAAAGGCCAGAATTTTAGGCCTCACTTCAGCCTAAAATTGCTTTAAAATGTGCTTTCTGAAATAGATGTCTTCCTTCTAATTCCCAAGGAGTTCACAACCGTATTTTTAGAAAGGCAATTTGGAATTTAACAAATACAGATACTTGGAAATGTCTCTGTGCTTTCCTACTTTCACAAAAAGACATTAAGGTCATATATTTTTTTCCAGAGTGGAGATGATTTTGGGGTGGATGTAACCATGGCTACCCCACTCGGAATCAAACCAAACTGCTGAATTTGGAAGCCAGTGAAATGTACAGAATGCACATGATTTGATCCACAATAATTGTGACTCGGATTGATGGAAAACCTTCTCAGTTGCTATTTCCAAATAGGGAAGAGGAGAGACCCACACTGTGCCAAATTCATCCGTGGATCTCTTAGTCCGTTTTGTAGCATCCACTCCAATGGTCCCATCACCCTCAACCCTAACTTTTGTTTGAATTGAGGTTTCTCTGACTTGTCCTACAGCATACAGCCTCAAGCTGTGCCAGGGAAGGGTCAGGTTGGACATCAGGAGGAATTTCTTCATGGAAACGGTGGTCAGGCATTGGGAGGAGGTGGAGTCCCCGTCCCTGGAGGTGTCCAAGGAAAACCTGGACGTGGCACTTGGTGCTCTGGGCTGGTGATAAGGTGGGGATTGGTCACAGGTTGGACTTGATGACCTTGGAGGTCTTTTCCAACTTCAGTGATCCTGGAATTCTGGGATTCACTGACCCGTCCTCCAGTCTAAGGTCTTTATTTTAAGGGCTGATTCTCCTCTCACCAGAGAGAACTTCGAGAATCAGGAACTGCTTCCCTCCATTCAAACTAAATAAGTAGAAATGAGAAAATCAGATGCCATCCAATTTATTTAGGGAAAAGAAGCACACTGCCCTGTTCCATGCTTGGTTCAATCAGCTTTGCTCTTATTTCAGAAAGGTTTTACTACAGAATTCAGGGATCTTCAAAATCTACAACTAATAGGGGTGAGTGCCAGGTATACTCATTTTTGAGGAGTGATGACACTGTTTTAAATATTTAATGCACTGAAAAACATATGGAAAGAAAATAATATGAAGTTGGCTTTTGCACAATAACACCATATTTTCTGTCTCTTTCCATGTTGCAGCCACATGATAGAGAACTGTAAAAGAAAGGAAAATGGCAGATTTCAAATCAGTTATCCTGGTGCTACCGGCTTTCAAAAAATTAACTTTTTCCCCCCATTTTGTTTTCATTTTTCCAGTGCAATCAATAAACAGGCCATGGCCATCAATCTCCATGCCACAGAGCAATATTTTATTTCCAAGCTGATGGCTTCCCATGATGAATTACAGTCATTAGAAAGCATGACAGCCTGTTAGAGCGCCTTCAGCATACGTGCAAGTGCTGCTGACAGAGGAAAGTGGTTTGTTTATTATTATTATTATTATTATTATTATTGTTGTTATTATTATTATTATCATCTTTATTTGAGATCACAGAATCCCCAAATGGTTTGGGTTGAAGGGACCCAAACCTCATCGAATTCCAAGCCCTGCCAAGGGCAGCGATGGCACCCATCCCTACCCACACAAAGATGAAAATATTACCCTGAGCATGGATCATGTTGGACAGCCCATCAGAGACAAATTTAACTTTTTCCAAACATCTAAAATGACATTTAAAGGGTTTTGTCCTCAATAGATATTTTGTGTTCGCAACAGTTGGATTTGTAACCTTCAAACGCCGTTTTGTGGCCACGTATTTGGACAGATCACCACTTGTGGTACTAGAACGTGAAAATCAATCAAAAAATAAAATTATCTGAGGAATTTATCTGCTCTCCAGGTACTTCAGAATGTCCACAAAGACAGGATCACGGCTGCAAATGGAATTGGAACTTGGCATCTGTGACTTAGCAAGACAAAGAATACTTTCAGTAAATAATTACACACATAATAGAACCGAGCTCAGCAACACTGAGCTTAGCAGGCTGCCAGAAGTCTGAGCTGAACTCAGTGGAAGTGACTCCCTGTGCCAGGGAAGCAGAACAGCTTTCCCAGCTTTTGAGACCTTTCTTCTCAATCTTTTCCTACGTAAAAGCCTTTTTTGCTCCTGCACTTGGAGCAGCCAACGTAAAAACGAGGCGTCTTCAGACGGATGGCGGGGCTGGGAATTAAAATAGGTCCCTGCAATGCCTTTAATGCCACAAAAAAACACCGTGACAGGAGGCACAGGCAAAGGACAGACAGTGGAAATGGGGTTTGGGGCTGGGGAATTCATCCTCTGGAACAGTGGGATCAGCAGGGGGGAGAGGTGAGGTGGGAGAGGGAGCAGAAAGGGATAAAAGCCCTGGGATAAAGCCTGGGAGGAAATTTAGTGAAGGCACAAGAAGTGGTGGAAACGAGGGAAGGAAAGAAAAGCTCCCCATCCTCCCTTTTCACTCAGAGCCATCCAAAGCTGAGATTAGAGCTAAAAGCTTCCACTGACAAACTTAATGGTCTTCAAATCCAAAATGTACCTGGGCATTGTGTGGTGCTCCTGGATCTGGGAATAAATAACAGCTCTAAAGGTGCTGCAGGTGACAGGCACAGAATGTGAGCACACAAAGCTTAGGTAATGCTTAACATAATAAGCATTGTTTTCTGTGGCATGATCTGCAAAAGATTGTGAACCTCGAAACATTCCAGGAACACTTAAAAGCAGGGGAAGAAGTTGAATTTTGTTGGAAAAAAGGAAAAAAAACCCCAAACCCACAAAGCAAAACAGGAGAGGAATGAAATATAAATTAAAAATTTGCACCAAAAAAAAAAATGAGGAGGCCATACTTAATTATCAGAACTCAGAGTAATATTTTTCTCACTGGCTGCTGGGAGGGGGTCCAGGATTGCAATTGAATGATGGATTCCAGGTGGGATATTCAGAAATAATCAACAAAGACCTTCTGAAAAATAAACAGGGACAGAATAGTTTCTTTTGTAAAATCTCGCAGCAAACACAAGCTTTGAAATTCTGCCCTACATCTTTGCTGAAGTTTGTTAAATCCAGAAGAGTTGGTTTGGGGAGAAACTTCCCTTTGGAAGAGCAAACAGGCAGCATGCCCAAAGGAATGGAGAGCAAAGAATAATTTCTTCTCCCCTGAGTGGCCCCACAGACCTTTCAGCAGGGTACAGCATTTGTTTGAGGCGTTAGCAGTGCCACAGTCGGGATTTCGGTGTCTGGTGTTAGTTCTGGAACCGAGATAACCCTGGAAGTGTCTCAGGACAGGCTGGACAGGACTTGGAGCACCCTGGGATAGCAGAAGTTGTCCCTGCCCAAGGCAGGGGTGGAATTAGGTGATGCTTAAGGTCCCTTCAACCCAAACCATTCCATGATTCACTAAATTTCTTCTGCCCCTACCAAACTGACACGCTCCATGCGCCAAATTCCCAAACCCGCTGAATTCCTCCATTCCATCTGCACCGACTGACACCAGGAAGCCCAGCCTAGGACAGGCTGCAGATCCCAGCAGAGAGCTTTGTACTTTTCTATCTGGTTCAATAAGAAACTCCCTGGAAAGACAGGAATAACACAGCAGCTGTCAGTCATTGCAAATGCCTCGTCTCCTTTTTGCCTTTATATTTTCCAGCTGGATGCAATGACCCCACTGGTCGGTCCCTGCTCCAGAATCTGCTCTGGGCACTTCTAAACCTGCAACACCCAAACCTGAAGGTTTCCACAGCAAGAAGAGCAGATTCAGTCCCATCCAGGCCAATATTAAGATCACTCCTGTTCCAGAACCTTCCTGCTTTTACACAGCGACGGATCTGAGCCTATTGCACTTTTTTTTTTTCCTTCCATGCAAGCTGCCATCTTGTGAGGAAGGAGGAATAAACATATGGATTTGAAATATGTTGGAATAATCACTTTCTGCACTGATACTTGTCTGTCTGTGTAGACATCAGAGAACACATAATAGTAGCTTTGTGCATGCTGTGTTATTTCACACCGCCTCCCATTTCACACGGAAAAGGCATTTGACTTTGTCTAATACAGCCTGGATTTCTCATGGATTTGCCACCCAGAAGAATCCAACTGTCTAAAGCAGTCCTGTTTATCTCAGCACAAATACTGGAAATTTTAAGCACGAAGTGTTAAAAGAGCATCAGTGACCAATGGCCAATGAAGATAGAGATCACACTTCACTGTTTTTTCAAGAAAAAAAGGAAGTAAAAAGAATCTTGCTAAAGAGCTGGTGATCATTTATGCACTACAAACTTATGCTGTTCAGACTTAAAATGATATAAATTTAGAAACAGCACTGACATAACTTTATTAGAAGCCACAAAAACCCCATAGAATAACTAAGCACGACATTTAAGGAACTCATTTTGCTTTTCTAAAGACCACATGGAGCCAATTGCACATGGAACAACAATGCAGGGATTTATGTCCTAAAAGGATTCGGATATTCAGACAAGAAAGAATTTGAGGAGAGGGAGAGAAGTAAGCGAGGAGCAGAGACATTCCTCTGTCTGTTCTCCTGCATGATTAATAAGCAAATTACATCTCCTCTCTTCTCCTCCAACATTTCTGAAGCGTATCTGGTCTTTTTGGGAATCTATCTTAGTATGCCAAGTAGCTGCCAAGACTTCCACACTCTCCATGCAGATGATTAAACTGGTCAAAATATTGTTGTGTGAAAAAATGAGTAAGAGGATAATGAATCCCTGGATTTGGAGTCGTCTGTAAAACCTCAGAAGAAATCTGGCAGCGGGGAACACGCTCAGGATGAAACGGAGAAGGGAAGAGAGACAGGAGGTCTCAAAAACAAGTCCTGCATCAGAACTGCTCAGGGGTTTGTGCCTCTTTGTGGCTGAACCTCTGCAATTGTGTTCCTATTTTGTGCGTGGCCATTGAATAAATGTGGATATGAAGGAACACAACAATTTTCTCATGAAAGTCTACCCCTGAGGAGGAGCGGTTTCACCACCAAGAGTTTGAATTAACACCTGCTGTGTTCCCTGTCTGGAAGGACAATGCCATGAATTTCCATCTCTGTTTTTCCAGCGCCTCTGGTACGAGCATGGCACATCCACATCGCTGCTCACCTCCCCTTTTCTCACATGAAAAATGGGAAAGATCTGCTGGCATCACAAGGGCCTTGCTTTAATTAATTACATCTTCCCCCAGCAGAGTGCTCAGCTCGCAGTGCTATTATTAATATTATTGAGGCACAGATCCTCCACGCTAATGAGGATCCCGGAAAGATGTGCAACTCCGTGGCTACACAGGGAAAATGTAAAAGTTTTGGGTCGTGCTTTGATCTGGGTGTGCTTTCATTAATTAGAGCAAAGTATTTCAGTACCTGAAGGGGGCCAACAAAAGAGCTGGAGAGGGGATTTTTACAAAGGAATGGAATGACAGGACAAGGGGGAATGAATTCACAATGACAGAGGGCAGGCTTAGGTGGGATATTGGGAAGGAATTCTTCCTCATGAGGGTGGGGAGGCCCTGGCACAGGGTGCCCAGAGAAGTTGTGGCCGTCCCTGGATCCCTGGAAGCGCCCAAGGCCAGCTTCAAATGTGTCATATTGGAAATAAAAGCAAAAAATTCACCTCTTTTCTAATTGTGTTTGGAAGAGCTCAGGTGTGATAAGGAACAGCTGAGGGAGCTGGGAAAGGGGCTCAGGCTGGAGAAAAGGAGCTCAGGGGGGACCTTGTGGCTCTGCACAACTCCCTGACAGGAGGGGGCAGCCGGGGGGGTCGGGCTCTGCTGCCAGGGAACAGGGACAGGAGGAGAGGGAACGGCCTCAGGCTGGGCCAGGGGAGGCTCAGGGTGGATATCAAGAACAGTTTCTTCCCAAAAGGGTCTTTGCCCAGGGCAGGGATGGAATTCCCATCCCTGGAGGGGTTTCAAAGCCCTGTGGATGTGGCACTTGGGGACATGGGGCGGTGGTGGCCTTGGCAGTGCTGGGGGATGGTTGGACTGGATGGTCTGAGGGCTTTTCCAACCTCACCCATCCCATGACTCTCAGGGTGCTCCCCAGGGCTGCTCTGTCTTTACGGGGATTCAAACCCAAGAAAAGTCCCGGAGCGCGGCGTTAGCGGAACCACTTCTGATCTGTAAATACTCCCCTCAAAAACCCAACTCCTCCAAACCTACACTCACAGCCTGATTTCCATGCTGACAGTTTCGCTCCATTTGTTGAATTGTAAACCATGGAAAGCTCAGCAATAAAACGTCTGCAATCTGGAGCAGTAATGGGAGGAATGTCTCATAAACAAGATAAGTTGTTTCTTGCCAATATTGTTACACTTCATAAATACGAACTCGAGTCTGTTTTGCGTCTCCTAGATCAGTAGCAGACTTTTATTTTAATTAAACACAACATATAAAATATTCATTTAAAAAACAAACATCATTGTTTTAAAGACATTGTGCTAAATTAAATTACAGCGCTTTTGCCATCGAGTTCGTGCACAAAAGAACAATTTGGAATTCTGAGTGGATTGAGACGGCACAAGTGTCCATCAAGAACCTGCAGCAAGAAGCTGGTAGCTGCCCTATGAATAAATAAACTATTTATATTTCCTGATAATGTAAGTGCTTGTATGAACCCAGTCCAATTCCCAAAGACTTCTCATTCCAGCTGGGGCTGTAATTAAGAAACTTTATCACCTGACAGAGAGGAAGATGCTGCCAGTCCCATTTTCTGCAGCAGAACTCCTGAGTTTTCACTTCCCACTGACATAATTTATGGTCTTATTTCATTAGACTAATGCTGGGTATCTTTGATGGAGCCATTTTCCACAGTGTCTACCCCAAAAGTACTTTCATTTTGAAATTTACCCCCGTAGCTGTTCGAGGGTCCCAAATACAACCACAACAGGATCAGCTCAAGCCTCATTCAATGCAAATGTTATTCCTGGTTTAGTAACACCAATCCAGCTCCTGGATTTAGCTCAGAATCCAAACACATTTCATCCGACACGAGCCTCAGTGATGACATAAATTACAGAAAGCAAGTTTTTAAACTGTCAGCAAGGAAGAATTTTAGGAATTGAGAAGAGTTTAGCCAGAAACTGCTGAATACTGAAATTTCTACAGAACCAGCAGCTCCTAACCGTGGCCTGGGAGGCACCAGCCACACATTTCCTTCATGGTCAACATGGAAAATTGTATTCCTCAGTCATAAATCTACCAAAACAGGAATGGAGGAGGCAGGAATTTATTCAGAAACTCCATAGCTGAGAGCAAATCTCAGCTGCACCACATCACTCACCATCCTGTGCCTTTAAATAAAAGTTTAAAATAACTGAAACTGCTCAGTTATGGCTTTAAAGCCAATGTGTGACACCAGAGTGCAACACAGACCAGTAGCCAGAGCCAGACTGGGCAAAGCTTTCTGTTGATTTAATTCCATCTTTTATCCAGGAGGGAAATGGAAGCAATAGGAAAAACAAGAAGCAGCATTAATGGACTGCAAAGTTTCAGGCTTCTGTGGAGTTTCAGCAGAGCATAAATGGAAAACAAGGAATTATTAAAGTCTCGAGATGTGCCTGTGTCTTGGGCCACTAAAAAACAAGATATGTCTTAAATACTTATTCCTCAAGGGATTTTTCAGAAAAGAAATCCTCAATCAGAGCCAGCTCCAGGAGGATGAGGAAAAGATGCAATAAAATCTCTGTCCTGTCAGACTCAACAACCCTGGAGCAGCCTTGGCGTCCTCCAGCTCCGGGGCAAGAGTTGGAAACATTTTTGTTTGGTTGGATGGTTGGTTTTGTTTTGTTTTTTTTTAATAAAACCAAACAAAACCATCTATGGGGTGATTGGGGATCACATTCTCAACGGGGACCTTCCCAGCCTTCCTTCCTCAGGGATCTTTCTCTGGGATTTCCCTTGTTTTAAGCCTTAAATCCACCCTTTTTTCCCAAGAAAAAAGAAGAAAAGATGAACAAGATGGATTTAAGGCAGAAAAACGTGAATAAAAAAATGCACAACCCCCCGGCCATCACCTTTACTCCAGGTCTAATGGCTGATAAGTTACATTCATTTCCCAGGGAATAAATGCAAAAAGAGCACAAAACACCCTTTCCTTCACACGCTCATCCACTGCAGGATTCATCTCAGCTCATTTAGTATCAGTTTGTCATTTCTCAGCTTTTAATAATTGGTTCTAATAAACAATATTGCAGTTTTAAATTATTTTTTTTAAAAAACCCTGTCCAGTTTCCTCCTATTTTCTGCAAATGAATTGTTTTTATTAAAAGTAGAGCTGGTTTTGGCAACAGGCTGGATGCTTTTAACTCCTAACAGAGACTTTCCCTAATCTCTTAATTTGGCAGGGCCCATATTTGCATTCCAAATTGCTTTTAGTACCTCTACTGATTCATTCCACACAGATATGGTGCAAAAGTGAAGTCATTTTAGCAGCTTTTATAATACTGTAGCATTTCTACATTAAATAGTTTTAAAAGACAAACCACACTGGAAATATTTCTATTCCTGGTCAATTTATATTAAAAAAAAAAGCAGAGTATGAATGAATTACAGGAACAAACAAGTGGGACTCATCAGACCAAGTATTGTATGGGGTGGGGATGGGGAAAAGGGATTATTTTTATTTCCAGATTGAGAAGGAATCTGTGAATTAGGATTCCTGCCTGGTTTTTTTATCCAAATTCACCAAAATCCAAGTTCAAGTCTGGAATAAAAGCTTCAAAGTGCTCATGGAAGACCCGGGTAAGCTGGATGAGTATTAAGTGAACTAATTCAGTCCCTGTTTCCTGTAAGCCTGAGACACAACACTCGATGCTTTAATCACACAGCCATTTATTTTTATAAAATGTAAAATTACTGAATTGGGCTGGTACTCAATACATCACCAACCTGGGCAGTAATTGCTCCTCATATGGATTCCTAGTCTGGGCTGTTTCCTGATCACTACTTCCCTCTGATGAAAAACTTTTAATGCTTTCGGATTTTGAGACAACAGAGCAATAAAAGCTGTCAGTTGAGTCCCTTCCGTGGTCCATGAGATGTAAAATCACCAGATGGATCCTCTCTGCTTTCCCTAAAACCTGAGTGAGATTTATTCAGAATAAATCCCGAGCTGTAGTGGCTCTGAAAGGATGCAGACACATTGATTACCTCTGCTCCTCAGCAGGCTCTAACCAAATTCAGCTTTTCCTCTCCTCCTTTTCCATGCACCCCAAGCTGGTGCTGGGGAGTGCTGATGGACAATCCCGCTGCCTGGGAGGCAGCTGGAATTCTAAGAGCAGGAAATCTGCACTTCTCCCAGGACCACACATCCATCAGCAAGGCCCTGTTAAACTCCTCTTTGGCCGAGGAACACAGAATTCCAGGCTCAGCAGCCCCAAAAAGGGACCAAAATGTCTCAGTGCTAACAGGTCTGTCCAGACACCTTCCGCTTCTGCACATTTTTGTCATCCCACAGAGATTTAGGGAGTCACCACCTTCTCTAACAAAAGTCTGAATAAGAGCTGGGCTTCTGAAGGATTTGGGTTGGCTTTCTAGGGCCAAAGTCTCCCTGTTCTCCTTAGCAAACACCATCCCCCAGTCCCTCACTCTCACAGGTCTCTCCTTTTCCACGCTGACCAGGGAACTCTGATCCTCCCTTGGATATCATATCCCTTACAAACCATAAAGATGTGCATTGTGTGAAAGAAGTGACTCCTGGAGGTATTTCATCTCAGAGTAAACCACATAAATTCATATGCAAACCTTTGCCACGTTAATTCACGCCTTCAGCACGGCAAGAGTTTGCCCAGGCTGAGATCCCTGAGGAGTGTCACAGAATCACAGAACTATGGAATCACTGAAGTTGGAAAAGACCTCCAAGATCACTAAGTGCAGGTATCAACTGATACCACCATGCCCAATAAACCAGTGCCAGTGTTTAACCACTCTTTCTGTGGAGAAATTCTCCCTAATATCCAACCTGAACCTCCCCCGGTGCCACCTGAGGCTGTTTCCTCTTGTCCTGTCCCTGTTCCCTGGGAAAACAAAGGCAGGAACCTTTCTGATAATGCTGACACAGCCCAGCGAGGTGTTCCAACCTTTGCTGTGCTCCCGAGCCTGCAATTTCCCCTCCTCACTGCAGCAGCCTCGTGCTGATAAAATCCAACTGGAATAAATCACTCCTTTTTTCCTGATCGTTATTTCTCTGGAGTGGCTGAGAACTGTGTTTTTGCTGATCTGAATGAATTGCTATTCTAAATAACAACTAAATTAACTTTGGTGGTTCCATTAGCATGCGGAGAGCCTTGAGCTCGTTATTTCATAATCACTCAAGCTGTATTTTTACTTAACAGCTTTATCATAACATTTTCCTAAGCTGGAACTTGAACAGCATTTAGCAAACTGAGAGAAGTTTTCAATATCAGAATCAGCACACAATCAGTACATAGAAATCTTACAATCATTGAGGTTGGGAAAAGTCTCCAAGATCCTCATGTCCAACCTCGAACTGGATTACCACCGTGTCAGCTAAACCATAGCACAAAATTCCATCTGCTTTTTGAACCTTGACTCATTTTTGGAACACTTAAATTTTGTCCCATTTTATCGAAAAACGTCTGCCCGGCCACAAAGTTCTCAGCAGAACGTGCTGAAAAATCAATGCTGTAAAAGTTAAGGGTACATTCAACAGGGAATGTGAAAAGCATCCACGTGGAATGAAGTGTGTTGGGAATTCCTCGTGGAATGTTTCAGCAGCTGTGTGAGCACAGTCACACCTCCTGACCAGGACTGGGAATATGGAATGGTCTTTTATTATTTTATTATAGGCAAACAGCCATTTAGGAAAATACATACCCAAGCTTTCAGCCAATTTCAACACTTTCTCCCACATTAACTGTTACTAAAAATGCTTCAGCAAATCCCCAGGTGTCCTTATTTTTCCCAGATGTGTACAACATTCCTCAAATACGTGTGACCATAATAAACAGCCACATTTCTGGTGCAGATATGTGAAAACCTCTCACAGTGTTGGGATGGGATCCCTGGAGCTGGTAATTCCCAGCATCATGGAATTAAGGAGCACCCCTGATATTTTTCAGCTGGCCCAAAGTCCAGCTCAGCACCATTTCCCGAAGTTAACAAATTGACTTCCATCAATTCTAAATATATGTGGAGCTAAATATAGCAAACCTCAAGTTGAAAAATCACGGCTAAAGCAACATACACTGAGTCTCAGTCTGTGCACCAGCTGTGGGTAAAAATGTGCTGAAAAGTAGAACATTTTGTCTCTTTTCATTTATCAAACATTCAGTTGCAAACACACAGTCATCTGTTTAAGAAGAGCTGAGAATCTGTTAAAATTATTCATTTGATGGTTTTCTGAATTTCAATCACAATTTTCTCTGGAATTTGAATTCTCAGGTAACTTTTTCTGGATAAATCCTTTCAATCAAAAAAAAGTTTGGTTACTGAAGGTCTTTTTTTTTAAATGTAGTTTTACGTTTTAGCAACAATTTTTCATTTATTTGTTAATATGAGCAATGACACTTTTCTAGACAGTTGTAAAACACGTACCTACATCAGGAAACAGATTAATGAACAAACCCAGCTGCTGGGATAAATTCAGATATTCATTTATTTCTCTTTTCCTGTGATATCCCAGATAAGGGGATTGCTAATGCCATGTCAAATTTGACATTTCCATCTCTCCCAAGGAAGGATTTCATTGTTTTTACAATTCATCAAGTCCCTGCTTGGATCTGTGTGAGGAGGAACAAGACAACTCCAGGTGGAGTCCAGATGAAAGATTTTGGGCAGATCTAGGATTTAATCCTTTATTTCCTTTTAAAACCTTCAAGGACAGCAAAAGATGGTTGGAACTGGTGACTCTCTGAGCCAAATCAAACTTTCACTGTCCAGAACAGTTGTCTGGAGTTGAACTAATTCTGTGCAGTCTCTCTAAAGCCAAGACTAAGAGAGGTTTTTACTTTTTCTCCTCACGTACTCCTACTCCTTCAGAGGCTGAATCCTGTTTGAGCCCCACTTCCAAACCTCCTCATGATCCCTCTTTTCTTTCTTGCTTGCACATGCCCTGAACATTTTGCTCTCCTCTCCTTTCCCCTCATAGTAAAAAATTTGTAGTTGGCCTCTGTTGACTTAAAAATGTCTGATGCTCCCATTGATGCTTCTCTCATTGCCCTTTCTCTTTTTCCATCCTTTTTTCTATTTTTTTTTTCTCTTTCTATCTCCATTTTTACCTTGTTTTATCCCCTTCTCCCTCCTTTTTTGCAGAGTTCTCCAGTGCTGCTTTGCCACCTCTCTCTGTCTTCCCTTTCCTCTCCTCCAGATTTCCTCCCTCCTCTTCCCTCCCCTGGGATTCCTTCAGCTCTTCCAAGGACAGGCCCACAGCAAATCTCCTTTACTTCTTAAGCCCAAAACCACGAATCTATCTTTTTTTAAACCACAAATCACCCAATTCCCTTGCCAGCTCATTCTTTTTTTTCCCCTGACCTAAGCTTCCAAGGCTCCACCTCTTTTTTTTTCCCCCCTCTCTCTGCTCCCAGTAGGGGAGGATGTGCCTTGCAGACACCCCAACATCGCATTTTTCACAAGCAGCTTTGACGTCTCTTTACATTCGAGGACACCCTCCCACTCAGCTGCCTCCTCATCCTCTCTCAGATGCTTCCCAAAAAGCCACGGCGTTCCTGGTGACAGGAAAAGAGTTCATCAAAGTGCTGGCACCGGAGCGCTCTGCCAGTGAACCTCCTACGCCCCGGGATAAAAATAAACAACAACAGGCAGAAATATGGCTCAGGAACCGTATGCTTGGGATTTTTGGCTATCACCAAAAGAATGGGAATCGTTGGTGCTCCGGGTCCTTGAGAATCGAACCACCCATAAAGCAAAAATAATTCTCATCCATCATTCAGATAAGTTCGAAGCCCAGACAATCTGATGAAGTGCATTGGCTCGTGTTTGTTAATTCTTAGCGAACAATTTTTGATTGTTAAATTGTCTGTCTGGTTGTTTTTCCTCCCAGCTCCCAGCCCCAGACAGCTGGAGGTGTTTAAGGGAAAGGCAATGTGCATTTTTTTCCACAATATGGAGAATTCCTATTCTTATATTAATTTTTATTCTTAGAAGCTTTGAGCTGAAATTTGAGTTCCACCGCAATGCTTCCACTAATTGCCTTGAATAATTCAAATTTTACCTCTCTCAAGGGCACAACTGGAGCCAGACTGTTCCAAGCCATATTTGTTACTCTGGAGCCAACAAAATAAGTCCATTTTATGTTGTAGAGCATGCTGAGCTTAAGTTACGTTATTTTGTTTGCTTTGAATTCCGACAAGTGAAAAAAAAAAAATCACAGTGGATCAACTTTGCCAAAGGAGCCCACCAAGAAACCCAGAACAAACCCAATTTTACTTTGGAAGCAGCAGGAACACGCCAAAAATCGCAGCATAACCCTGAAAATTGTCCTTTGTCGAAGAAAATTAGCAAAGGCCTGAACTGTGGGATCTCTCTATTTTTGGCTCAAGAGAGAAATTTTGAAGCTGCTGATGATTTGAAATGGGTCCTGAAGAGAAGGAAGGAAGGAAATTAGATTTTTTTTTTAACTTACAAAATTGTCTTGCCTGTGTAATAACACTGAGCATGACTGTCACTCCAAAGACATATTAGCTCATTTAGGTAATTAGTGTGAGCAGCATGTTTCCCTGCTTATTCCATTCAATTATAGGGTGCTCACTTTGTCATTACTGGAGTATCTTAATGTGACTTGTAATTAGTGTAATTACAATCCAATGTTAATTATATCTGCCACTTAGACATAATTTTATATAGTAATGGTCTTATTCTCAATAACCTTATTATGTTGTTTATTCAAACAGGAATTTAGCCTTCTTTCATGCGTCAAATATGGAGATTACAAAAAGTACTGCCTGTCATTTTTGTAGTTATGACTCGGGGAGCTTCGCCTTGCAAAATCATATTTGGGGCAATCAATGAATGGAGCAAACCAAATTATAGGGGCTGATTATTAGAGACATGCTGAACTCACAGAAATGATTTGCACAGGAGGCACATGAAGTCATCCCACGGTCCGTGAGAGCCACAGAGAGAGGTCAGGGGCTGTAAATTAACCAGGGAACAAGAGCTGGGATACATAAAATCTGCATGGTGCTGGGTGTGCTTCTAGTGCTGCTGGTGGTGCTGCCCTTATTAGCAGGGTAATAAAATAGCAGGAGTACAAGTGCCAAAAAAAATCATCCTGGGAAAATATTCTCAGTGTCAGTGACACCTTTTTGTACAGGGATTACACATCTGACGAGCAGTTTTAATTTTTCACAGGTTTCCTCTCTCTGATCGACAACATTCTTGGGGGTACAGCCACACTCTGGGTTTAGTTCTGACCAGGAGAGGGGCTTTGCACAGTCTGTCCTGATTCCTGAGCTTTGCTTCACGCTGTGGGAATGGATTTCTGCTTCTCTTCCTATGGGGAAATGCTGGGAGAGCTGGGAATGTTCACCTGGAGAGGAGAAGGCTCCAGGCAGAGCTCAGAGCCTCTTCCAGGCCCTAAAGGGGCTCCAGGAGAGCTGGAGAGGGACTGGGGACAAGGCATGGAGGGACAGGACACAGGGAATGGCTTCCCAGTGCCAGAGGGCAGGGATGGATGGGATATTGGGAAGGAATTCCGGGCTGGGAGGCTGGGGAGGGGCTGGGATGGAATTCCCAGAGAAGCTGTGGCTGCTCCTGGATCCCTGGAAGTGTCCAAGGCCAGGCTGGACGGGGCTTGGAGCACCGTGGGACAGTGGCAGGTGCCATGGGACTGGATGATCTTTAAGGTTCCTTCCAACCCAAACCAGGCTGGGATTTTACGAAGCCAAACTAAAAAAAACATCCCAGAAAAATCCATGGTGCCCCGGGGTGCTCTCCCATGGCACCAGACCACAATGAGTCGGAATAAAAATCCACCAAAATGCAACCAGAGGGTTCCCAGCCCCTCCCTGCTCCAGCCCCACCACTGGCCACTACAGCCATGAGCTCCTCACACAGCAGAGCCCTTCTGTAAAATAAGTTTTCTTAGGAATTAACCCCAGGGTGGAATAAACTCTCTCTGGAGGCAAAGTGCTCTCCAGGCCAAACCCCACTCTGCCCCACGCTGTCCTACGAGCCACCTCGAATAATTTAAAATAATTTTAAATACAATATTTGTATTTAAAAGCCCTAAAAGAGCCAGTCAAAACAATGCACATGTTTGTGCCTCCAGAGAGGCCCAAAAGGACAAGTCAGACATGACAAACATCGGTCACCTTATTTAATTTACAGTGCTGAAGAGTGGCACAAGAACCACAGGAGAGGAGAAGGGAATTTGGCAGCTCTCTGGGAGATGGAAACCGAGATCCCCCTAATCCGTGTCTTTTACTGAGGCTGAAAAGGGTTTCAAGCTTTGAGCTCTCTCTTTGGAGGCAAATGAATCATCCACATTTCCACGGCTCAGGGTGATGTCCCAAGACAGCTGCCAGCTCTCTTTGAGCTCAGGAAAATCAAGAAGTTTCCAAATGAAAGCAGAGAATCGGTGAAAATGAAAGTAGATCAGGGTACGTACACCAGAGAATGATGCTTAACCCAGCTGGAAAACCAGGAAACATTCTTCAGTCCTGAAGGGAGGCTTAGGGAGCAAATCCTACTGGGAGATGATCCCCCTCCTCTGCCCATGATCTTTAAGATCCCTTCCATCCCAAACCACTCTGTAATTCCATGATTTTATGAACTATTTGGTCACTCTTCCATGCAAGACTTTTCCTTAGTCCCTTTATGTTTCTTAAACATAAAATAGGATTATTTTTACCACTAAATCTTGCATTTGGTGGGTATGAAACCTGCTTGGATTCTCTTTCTTTAAAACTATCAGGGACCCTAGAATTGTCATTTTTAATGGCCTAAAGGAAAAGCGAAAATACTTTTTTTTTATTGTTGTTGTTGAAGTGGTTGCACAGAGCACATCTGGAGCAACAAAGTTCTGAAATGTTGTGGTTATTTTAACCTTATTTGGGAACTTCACACGTGAAAATACCTCAAATCCAACACACAACTTCATGCACAACATTGCTTAGGTAGATATTGCAGCATTAGGTGATCAAATCTATCACTTGGTTATATAATAACTGTAATTTATTGTTCCTGCAATTCAAATCATACTGGCACTTCTGCATACATAGTGTTTTCTCACTGGCTGCCAAGTAAATCATATTTCTGCCACTGCCACTCAGTAAACTGACACTTCTACCTGTTTTACTTGCTTTTTTTTTCTGATTTTTTAATTCAAAGTCCATCTCCTTAGAGCACGCAGTGGGTTTGGAGCTCCCCAGTCACTCAAGTCACTCATTCCTCACCCTGTGCACTGTGACACCACACCAGGACTGCTGCAATCACCAGCTGGATTTTATTGCTCAAATGCATCAGCTCTGGCATCTCTGGAATGTGCATTCAAACCCAGGAATTAACAATTAACCAGCACTTTTCCTCACAAAGCTCTCCCACTTTTTTGGTAACTGGAAGGCCACGGTAGGAGGAGCAGATCTGCAGTGTAAGAAATGTCTCTTCTCTCTTCCCACCAGAAGCCCTAAACCAGGGCAAAGTTACGAGTCAGAAGAGGTCGTTCCCTACATTTTAGTGGGGTTTGTGGACAAAACAACATCACTGCCCACTCCAGCCAGGGGAAAACTCTGCTTGGAAATGAATTCGAGGTGATTGATCCAGGCCAGGTTGGATGGAGCTTGGCTCAACCAAGTGCAAGATGCCCCTGCCTATGGCAGGGGGTGGAACTGGGTGAGCTTTGAGTTCCTTTCCAACCCAAACCAGTCTGGGATTCTGGGATTCCAGGTCTGCACTAGCTCATCCTACATGTTTTTAATCCTAGAAAAGACTGGGAGCTGGTTACACCTCCAGGAATCATTTCCTCCCTGGATTTGTTTCCCTTTGAGAGGTCACTTAGGAGCCCATTTTGCCAGTTCCACTGCATGACCAGGAGAGACATCCCAGGGAATCCCAGGATGGGTTTCTGCATTCCACATACCCCCCAAACAGCAGGATTTGCCTACTCTGGAGTCACGGGAATCAGGCTGGATGAGGTGGCCAAAGACACCAGAGCCCATTCCCTTGCACCTCATCCAAGGATGGAACAAGCTCCACCATGGTGCTCCTCTGGAAGGTTTCCCTCACATGCTGCCCTGAGACTTCCACTGAAGAACTTTTCACAGCCTCCAGAGGGAATTAATTCCAGTAATTAACTACCTTAATATTAAAACTGTTCCCTCATTTTTAACCAACTCTTCCCTGCTGTGATTTTTTGCTGTCATTACTCATGTTCTGTCACAAGGGGCATGGAGAACAAATTGTTTCTTTTCTCTTCCCAGCCCTTTCCATATCTGAGGATTGTGTTACTGCCACTGGGCACCCTGAACGAGAGGAGAGAACAGAGCAAGGACTAAATCTGGGAAATATGAGCGGCCTCTTCCTTCTTAGGCTCTTCCCATCCATCCCTGCAGGTTTTCTTCTGCACCCTGAAGTCCCTGTTTCACAGAATCACCAAATCATTAAGGGTGGAAAAGACCTTTAAGATTGAGTCCAACCATTCCCCAGCACTGCCAAGGCCACCACTGACCCACGGCCCCAAGGATTTTAAATCCCTCCATGGATGAAGACTCCACCACTGCCCTGGGCAGCTGTGCCAGGGGCTGGACAACCCTTTCCATGAAGAAATTTTCCCTAATATCCAACCTAAACCTCTCCTGGTGCAACTTGAAGCCATCTCCTCTCCTTCACTTTCTCATCCATCCTCTCGTGCGTCTCCTCCTTCCCAAACCCCTTCCTGTGACTGGGAGAACAGAGAGTTCCAGCAAAGCTCTGCTTTGTCTCCCATCCCCACATCCCTGATCCCACAGCGGAGGATGCCAGACTCCAGAGATGGAATGTCACCCGTGGCAAACACCCAGAGCTTCCAGGGATCTCACGGCTCCCAGGACAGCTGCCTGCAGCACAGCTGGAGCTCCCAGGCTGGGCTGTGGTGAAAACCAACCGCAGCTCTGCCCCATCACTGCTCAGACACCCCATCAAACAGCCTCACCCCATTCCTGCCTTCCCATGCAGCCTCTCCATGCCCAGGATGTCAAGGCTGAAGCACCTGATGGATTGGGGCAATTACTGTATCTCAGACATACAAGTCACACTAATGCACAGCAAATACAGCTCGCCCTTAATTACAGCTACAGACATGGACATTTGTTTTTCTTAGTAATTAAAATGTTCTATTGTGCTTAATACTGTTATCTGTATTCTTTGGTTAAGTGCAATTTAATTTGCTTTAAGAAAGCTGGGTATAATTTAAAATGAAAAATGTATCCCTTCTGCTATTTTCTCCCCCCTAATGCTATTGTTTGCCATGGCTGCAGATCTAGACACAGCAACTTCTGAGTTTGTTCATGAAGTTGCTGGAAGGTGATGCTCTTCTAAAACCCAAAAAATCATATTTATTTGTGACTGATTCTGGAATTTTCCCAGTTGCTGAGGCACTTAATGGGATAAATGAGGTAGCTGAAGCATTTCCAGGGCAAAGGAGCTTTCACAAGGGAGGCAGAGGTTGCACTGGGGCCCCTGGAGCCCCCTGGTCACAGCTGAGGTGCTGTAATGAAAAACATGGATTAGAACCATGGATGGGTTGGGTTGGGTGGCACCTTGCAGATCCCCTCATTCCAAATCTCCTGGCAGAGGCAGGGACACCTTCCATGTGTCCACCTTCCACCCCAGCTATCCCAGGTTGCTCCAAGCCCCATCCAACCTGGCCTTGGCCACTTCCAGCCACAGCTTTTCTGGGCAAGCTGTGCCAGGGCCTCACAGGGAAGAATTAATTATTATTAATTAATAATTAATTCAAGAGCAGCTGACAGAACTCCCCTTAAGCCCTCCAAGATGGAAAGTTCCCCTACAAAAGGGGAAATATTTTTGGATGTTCCACATTTGAGAGAAAAAAAATCCCAGTGGTGTTGGCAGCAGCTCAGTCCCACATCCACCTGCACGGGGAACCAGAAAACTTCTTACTCATAATTTTCTAACACAAAAACAGGTGGGAAGGTCTGCAAACACAAATCTGGTCTGTTTAACCTTGTTGTTATTGTTTGACTTGTCACAGCACAGAAAGAATTTCTTCCCTGCAGGAAATGGTTGCATTTCTTCTGTGCACGCTGTCCCCTCGGCGGCCACAACCCGGAATCGGCTCCCCCAGAAGGATCCAGGACAGAAGTCACGGGAAGGAGCAGTGTTCCAGCAACCACTCAGGGATGAAATACTGCAGCCTCCCCTCCGTCCTACACAAACCAGGAAGGGATCCAGCCCGAGAGCTTCAAACCACACTTTGGCTGACTCACATTTCTGGAGAAAAGGGATTTTTGGGAAACAGCACGAGCTCGGAGGCTCTCGAACAACGTCCTCGCTCGGGTGTGCTGTGCAAACAAAGTCCTTTCGAAACCCTCTCTCCTCAGCCTCGTGCCAGCAGCTGACTTTCCCCATCTTACAGGGTCACAGGAACTGGGATATTGTGAAATCACTCACCAGAGATGACCTGCTTTAATCTCAGCTGTCATTTCACACACTCTAGGAAGGATGGAGCAATGTTTAAACATCATCCACTCCCTTCCTGTAAATTCCTGTACTGTTTTTACTCCTTATCTCAAGCTGGAGAATCTCAAACTGAATCTGAGATCCTGCATGACTCATTAGGAGAGAACAGAAATAAAGATGTCAATTCTCTCTCAAAAGAGGTCACGGTCTGGTCCAGAACTTTGGCTCTTTAGCTCAAGAACTGAGTTTTCCCCAGCCCACCTTCCACACACAGGTTTGATTCTGTCAGGCTATAAAAATATTCTACAAAGGCAGATTTTTGCTCAACATGAAATGCAATCCTATTCAAACCCAGATTCCAGTATCAATATTCTCTCCTACTGAACAGAAGAGGTTACCCAGAGAAGTGGTGAGTTTCCCAGCCCTGGAAATATTCAAGGCCAGGTGGGATGTTGCTGTCTGCAGTTTTTTTCTCAAATTCAAGTAATTCCGAACCTTACAAAACAATAAACACCACACACCCTCATGGCACAGAAACAGAAAATTGAGGGAGGAGAGTGGTGCTGTTAATTCAGAATAAACTTTCTTCCTCCCCCAGAAAGTATCCCAAAACCCACGCAGTTAATGAATGAAGCGTGCATTTGCAATGAGGGTAAACCAAGCAACTTCAGGTCACTACTGTGAATATTTCACGCTATTTAATGACAAAAAGTTCAACTTTCAAACAGAAAACTTCAAAATGGTGTTAGGATCTGTAACTCCCATTGACTGACAATTTCTGGGATCTCAGTGTAGTGTAAGCCTTTTACCAGGGTCTCTTCTTGGCTGTTTCCCTGCCTTTGCCACCTTCCTGTGGCTGTGGCTCCTTCCACTCCAGTACCCTGAACCCATCACACAGCTGTGAATTTGTTCCATTTGCTACTCTTAAATCCTAAAGTAGAAAGGCACAAACAGAATTAATTTCTTTTCCTGTTTCTGTGGTTTTTTTTTTTCCTCCTGGCAAACCAAACACTGCCAGAATTCTGTGTTGCTGCATTGCCCTGAGCTGGGGTTTCACTCAGCCAGCTGACACACACTAAAATCACAACTTGTGTTCTCAGCCCCAGCCAGAATTCAACCTGTGCTGGTTAACCTCTGTTAAAAATTCCCATTTTCCCTCGTGGCTGCAGGGACACCTGGGCACTCATGGAATGCAAGAACCCTCCTGGTCTGCATCCACCTGAGCTGCCCATGTGAACCCCTCTCTCTGTCCTAAGAGAAATGGATGATATAATTAATATAGATACAGTTATGCACAATTAATAACACAGCCAAAGCTTTCTCCTCTGAAAAGCAGCAGTTAGATAATCAAGCTCTGTGTCAGGCCCCATAAGATACTTCGAAAAGCAATATGTACAATTGCAATTTTCCAGCAGAGACCAAAACAAATTAGCAGCTCGTATTCCTCTGTGCTTTGCTAATAATTTGTTTCCAGTGCTGTGTTGGCGAGCAGGGGTGGTGTAATGAGGGGCAGGAAATAGTAACGGCCTAATTAAACCGGGGTGGGTAGGAAGCAAACCATCCATCCTGCTTAGCTGCAGCTCGGTGGGCAGCACTCCCCCACGTGCTGGCAAGAAACGAATTTTTAAAAAATAATTATAAATTAAAGGGCTAAGCAGAAGCAGGATGAGAATTGCTTTGACCTGGACTGTATTTACACGAGTTATTTATCAAAATCTTTACCAAGACTGCCTGATGTCACATCCCACCACAGAGAAGGGTGTATTCATCCCCAAATTTACAGATCTCTATGGTGCATGGAGGAGCAGGGCACAGGGCAGAGACGATGCACAAGTTGCCTTCTCCTTGATGGAATTAAGCTACTTTGAATTCACAAAAACCCACCTAGGTTTACGGATCAAGGAACTTCTGGCCTCGGCAGCAACATCACAGCAAAGAACAGCAGCATCAGCAAAACTCTGTTTTTCCACTCAGTTCACCTGCAGCACTTACAGAAAACATCCTTACTGTGGAAATTGTGCCTCACCTGCAGGAGGAAGTCCCTGTGTCCTGCTCTAGCAGAGCCCTGGAGTGGGAGCAGCAGCTGCTTATGGAAGGGTTTTTTCTGCTGGCTTTGGGACATCAGCTTTCAGGAACATGAGCCAAGCAGGCAAGTTCCTGGGTCAGGAGAGCTGCAGCCACAGCCCAGATTGCTCTTTTTTGCACACTGAGGTCACCTGGAGCCATGAATTTTTCACTCTTGGAGCAAAAAGAACAATGCCAGCAAAATCTAGCAACAGTGCCTCGTTCCACTCTCCTCACACCACCAGGGAAAACTGCAGATGCCTGTTCATGGGAGGGAGAGAGAGAAAACCCAAAGTGCCAACAGTTCAGGGGAATCAATCCCTTGTGTTTTTGGAAATCTTAATCCAGAGGAAAGTTATCACACAAGCCCCAGATCCAGAATGTACGAGGTGTCCATGCAGCACTTGTGGCAGACATAAGGAGGGCACCTTCCAGATCAGGATTCAGCATTGCCACACTCAGATTTTCCCGTATTTCCTTCAGTTATTCCACTTGTTGATCCATTTGGATATCACAGCACAGAATCATTAAGGTTGGAAAAGACCTCCAAGATCACCAAGTCCAACCTCTGACCGAACACCCCCACTCCCACTAAACCACATCACCCACCAACTGCCACATCCACCCAGCTTTTCAAGACTTCCAGGGATGGCGACTCCACCACTTCCCCAAGCAGCCCATTCCAATGCCTGATCCCTCTTGCAGTGAAGAATTTTTTCCTAAGATCCAACCCAAGCCTCCCCTGGTGAAAATATTTCCCTTCATCCTATCACTGGTTGCCTGGGAGAAGAGGCTGACCCCCAGCTTGCCATCACCTCCTGCCAGGAGTTGTTGAGAAAAACTTGCTTAGACTTACTTCAAAAACTGTCCATAATATCAGTAGGAATGACACCAAATGCTACCAGGAAAACCATAGAACTTCATAGACATTCAAGATTAAAAAAATGGATGTTTAAAACTACATTAAACCACTGTCTGCTTCCACAGAGAGAGTTTTGGGGACCTGCAGAACATTGAGGGTTTTTTCAGCTGGATTCAATAATCCCCATTAGATCTGAGAGCTGCACCTGAGGATCCCTGTGCCCATCCCATCTCACAGCCACAAACGGTTTCCTCCTCCAAGGAACAAAATGGGTTAAAGCTTTGGAAGCTACTTGAACGTGAAGAGAGCCAAGTGTATTCCAGTAAACACAAGAAGAGCAGAAATATCTCAAAATCCAGAAGACCTCTGCAATGAAATTCCAGAAGCCCAATGTGTCATGAGACTGGGGAGGGTATCCTAAAAAACTCCTGAATTAACATTAAATCTCCAAAAGAGCATTTGCCCTGATCTCTTCGGGAGCCAGGCTGAACTTATCTATCATTTATCTGATATTAACATCTATTTATTTCCAAACTGAGTTTGTAGCTTCGCTCATTACACGGAATTTCTTCCAAATAAAAAGTCTATCTGGTGCTAATAAATCCCCTGGCTCACAGTCACTGGCACAGCAGCTCTAATATCTGATGTAAATAATGCATTCAAGATGTTCCCTTAAATCAAGAGTTAGACCATGGTGCTGAGACTCCTGCCCGAGGGCTCTAAACCCCTGTGTAATATTAATTATAATTACCTCATTAAGCTGCTGTTTTAGCACCTTTACACCAGAGCAACGCCACTGAGGGAATCTGAAGGAATCACCTAATTCCTAAAGTAAATCATGGCAAGGTTGGGATCTCTGTTCCTGAACCATCCCAGCAAATGTCCTTCAGAACCAGTTAATGACAGACACCAATCCCAAAGAGCTGGAAACTCTTTGGGAGTGGGGAAATAACCAGGAAATAACAGCAAATAAAGCAGAGTTTATTACTGCAGACAATAGTAACAGGGATTATTATTTGTTTTCACTGTTTTGTCCCCAAAATTTGTGGTTTTAAGCCGAAATCTTCTTGCAAACATCCTAGATCTGTGGCGAAGCTGACACCATCTGTCAAAATATGGTATCACTTTTAGGGCAGTGAATCCAAAAGTAGCAGATAACCCTAAAATTCCTGAAATGCCTGCTCTGTCAGGCAGGCTGGGGGATCCCAAAAGTGGGGCAGGAAACAGTAGAGGACTGACCACGTGTGATAACTCAGCTGCCACATTGCACAACATCCCCTCTCCCAGCTGAACTCGGAACTCAACATCATCCAAGTTCAGTGTCCAGATGCCCAAAAACCACCCTAGAATGATGTTTCATGAAGAGTCCTGTGTTTGTGACTTTTTTTTTCCCCCCTTTTAGGTCAGTTCAGTCCCATGTCAGGCAAGAGGGATCCTCCAGGGCTGTGGGGAATGTCCTGACGATCAGGACGGGAGCTTTTCACCCCCAGAATATGGGAATTAAACTACAGCTCTCATCGTTCTTCTATTCCCAGTATTAAACTGGAGAGGGAAAAGGTGCTGCCAGGAGAATTTGGAATACTGCACAAATCCTTACATCCACAAACTACCTGAGAACATCGGTTGGGAGAAGATATGTGAGTATTTCCAATACAATTAACACCAGTAGTGGGTTTGAGCAGGTTTACCTTCGGCTAATGCAGGGGATTTGAAGATGTAAAGTTTTCCCTAAGAAATACCAGGAGTTACCTGTTTAATCTACTTAAACTCTCCATAGGAGGCCTTATTTCCATATTTAAGTGGGTTTTTTTAAAACAGAACCCTTATTTCGCCGTGGTCAGGATAAGGCCCTTCATGGCCCCACACTTCATTTACACACAGAACGTGAAAATTTCCGTGGTTGTCCCCCAAAAGGCACATTTGAGGTGATGAACACAGCAGAAAGACCCCCTATAATACAGGGTTTTATATAAATTATCTATATTGTTTTCTGTTTCAGTCTTTGCTTTTCCCAGCCCTGGTTTCAGGAAGGAATTGTGCTGGCATGGGATGAGGTGAAAGCAAGAACCATCCACAGCCCCGGGGTTCATACCAAGACACAAACCCAGCCTGAAAAGCCACAGGGATATTTGAGAAGACACCAGGTAAAGGCTGAACAAAGAGCCCTTCTCACAGCACTCCCCACAAAGAGGCCAGATCTGCAGGGATCTGTTCTCACACGACGCAGACGTTCACAAAAATACACATTTTAATTCCCTTTCAACACCACGCTCTTCTTCACAGCTCTGTTTTTAGGGTATTTGTGGTGTTTCTTGAGTTATCACACACCTATCAGAGATGCACCCCTTCAGGTCTGGCACGTATTCCAGCCTCGACCTGGAAAACTTTTCCTACTTCCCAATCTCTGCACATAAAATTCAGGCAGGCACAAGAACACGAATAAATACCATTAAATACTCTTTTGATAGACGCACTTTTTGTCTTCTGAGCATCTTACAGAATGATGTTTTGGGGGAAAAAAGTGAAATACTCGGCTCTGAACCAAGCTGTGTCAAACTTATTACCAAGTCTAACAAAGGGCTCCTGTGAAACGTAACTCTTCTGTGGAATATACTGTAATTGTACTTTTTGAAAGCAATGTCAAATCATTGACATTGACTTGGTGTTCCACGGGAAAAGTTACAATATATAGAAGCTGTAAATTAGACCCTAATTCAAACTTATCAGGTTGATAGTTGTTAGACAGACTATTTGGGTGCCTATTTAGCTCTGTGATTTTTCCATTCCTTGTTCAAGCTGTTGTCTTTCCCTGAGATTTTCCAAACGGGATTTTCCGATACCCTTCACGATAAATTCACGTTGCAGTTACAGCACAGTAAAGTTAAACTCAAGCCAAATCACAAAAGCAAACTCACCAAGGATTTATGAAGAGAAGAATCAGGGCCTGGCAGATGAAATCCAGGTCGCAGGAATTTGAGCAAATATCTGTGAGTTGCCACCATATTCCTGAAAAGCAAACTCCACAGAAGCTCCGAAGGGAGCAGTTATCCCGTTTTTCATCTACATTAGTATACATTTTTAAAATTCATCTTGTCTAATTAATGATTTTTCATTCTCAACACGACACAAGGAATGTTGTGTCACAATCCAACCTGTGTTTGCATTAATGAGCACCGACATCCAACAGCAGCATCCCGATGGAGCAAATTATTGGTGCTGGGGGTCTCCAAGGTGCCACCCTAAGTACAGGAACATGGACATGACACTCCCAACCCAACCTAAAACATTCCTTTGAAAGCTGGAGAAATCCTGAAGGATTCAGGCCGGGCAGACATTGGCATGCAATGGATTTACAGACACAAATTCCTCCACGTGAGGAAGCAGGATCTTGAGAGCCCCTTGTTAATCACCATCAGATGTTGAATGTGTTCATTATCACCTCCTCTGGTGCTGTTTCATGCAGCTATGGCAGAGAGATTTCAGAGGAGATTGTACCTTCCAGATGGGAAGGAAAACATAACAACACTCATGTGCAAATAGAGGAGGAAAAAAGAAAGAAAAGCATATTTTCCAGAGAAAACAAGTTCTTGTTCTCTTGAGGAGCCTCCCTCAACTGCCAAAACTATGACAACAAAACCCACTTTGGAGATAGATTTAAGGGAGATTTTTCAAAAGATGATTTGGGGGCATTTCTCTTGTTTTGCTCTTCCTAGCAGAGTCACGTGGCTTAATTAGCACAGGCCAAACACGGGCAGAAGATGAACCCCACCTCTAATTCCTGATATCCCAGAACTTGTCAAGTTGAAGACACATTTACACGGCAGATTTAAGGCTGCAAATTCACACAGAACGTTTACTGAGGAGAGAACAAAGTCTGAGGGACATGCTGGGAAATTCCGAGGTTTTTCTGGAAGCTGAAGACGTCCTTCAGCTATTCCAGAGAGTATCTGGCTGCCCCATCCCTGGAAGTGTCTGAGGCCAGGCTGGACGGGGCATGGAACAGCCTGGGATAGTGGAAGGTGTCCCTGCCCATGGAAGGAGGTGGCACTGGGTGAGTTTTAAGGTCTCTTCCAATCCAAACCATTCCACGACTCCATGATTCTCGCTAGGAAACAACTTTTCCATCCTACCCTCTGGGAAAAGTCCCTCAGCACTTTTCCAGCTCACATGCACAGCGTTTTACATTGGGTCTCCACTGAGATCATCAGGACAGAGTTTTAAATCAAGAAACTGCAAACACTCTCTCACCTTGGCTGTATTTTAACAGTCGGAGTTTTGAGGCTGGCGAGTGAAAGTTGCTCAGTGCATCCAACCCAGAATCCAGAGGGAAATACAGCAGGGGACGTGAGTCCAGCTGCCCAACAAACCCATTTATGGGGTTTTGCCAACTGCCACAGGAGCCCCTCCATGAGTGCCAGCGATGTCTGAGCACCAGAGCTCTGCCACACCTTTGCAATCCACGATGCCCCTTCCACTGCTCGCCGAGCCTCCCTCCTCCCACCGCTCCAGCTCCATCTTCCCCACTCCTAACATTTTGAACGGCTGAAAAGCTGCCAATTTTTTTGAAGGCAACCTATTTCCAGAACTGTTTCTCTACCTCAAGATCTGTAATTTCTCCCAAAACACCCCTCTGGAGCAGAGCCCAGGACTGGCAATATGTTCCCCAGGAGCAGGGAAAGGTTTACGTTTCAATACCTATTGCACCTGTCACCATAATACCAGGCATTTTCCACCCACGGAGCAGGAGAGAATCCAAACTTCCTGTGGGATGTGCAAAACTCGCACTCAGCCTTGGGAGCCGTCCAGGCATGGTTATCAGGAAGAGAAAAGCTATTTCTGCTGGCTTGCAGGAATTGATGGCACCATATAATGTCTTGTCTTTATATGCAAGTGTGTCTAACCCAGTTTCTCCACAGCTGCTGTGACGTAAATAAATTCAGTATTATCTCCATTTTACATTGTAGGTTGGGATATAAATAGTCCTGGGCATAATTCAGTGTTTGAGACATTGAGTACAACTCACCCATCGAGCTGCTTCAGGTGTAGCAGGATAAAAATATTATCTGTGATCTGTAGACATACCTCCCTAAGTAGGACAGTGTTTCTGGGGAAAAATCTCATTGGGTTGACCATTTTTTTATCATTGTAAAATGAGACTTCGAGGGCTCCTTTAGAACAGTACATCCCTACTATAGCGATCAGGAAATATTACTATATGTTATACATGAAGGAGCCCTAAAATATCTACGCTTGCTTTACAGAATTAGCTCCCCTTGAATGGTAACTATGTATAAAATCCTGATTTTTTTTTTTTTTTTGCCTGCACATCCTATTACCTAATCAGACAAAATCATTTGCTCCAGCTGAATTTACTAGAGGAAAAAATGTATCTCTTGGTACCTATAATTTTACTTCAGGCTTTCCCTCTTAAGGTAGCAGTGTTTCAGCTGCAGGCTGGAGTGAAACCCCATCATTCCCAGGAAAACCCAGTCCACCCTTAGAAACACCTAACCCAGGAAAGGAGATACAAATCGAGAGGGCTTTTTTCACCATAAATACAGCTTTGGGCAGCAAAACACCTCTGATTTAGTTTCAGCAATAAATCACTTCCCTGACTTGAGTTAGTAATGAGATTTTTAATCATGTGGATTGAACATATCCTGGAGTTAATAAAAAAGTATGGCTTCCTCTTTATCTTTAATAAAAGATTTGTACACTGCTCAAATGATCAGTATTACGTTTTTAAAGGACCTGAGATTGATGCTTTTCAATTCTCCTTCCCATTTTTCCAGGCTTTTATAATTCAAAGGTAATATAGGGAAGAGTTAATAATTCATGAGGTAATTTTAAGGCTTTTATTCAGAACCCTTTTGCCTATTGACTTAAGGATGTGCCATAAAATATGCAGGTATTACTATCCCAGCAATTTGCAGCTCTGCACAGATGAAATCTCTGAATTTATGCAAGTCAGGATTTGTGTTTAAGAATCAGAGCACATCATTCCAGCCTTGGAAGGGTACAGGGGGAGGAAATAGCTTTCCAGCACTATTTAAACGAGAGTATTTCATGTCTTCACACAGTTCTGCTTTTTCGCCCTTGTTTGCAGGTTTATTCTTGATGGAGTTATTTTTGCAGTTGCCAAGAGACAAAGGAGCTGGGGGAATATTTTAAAAAAGGTAAATTCTGCTGCACGAGTCCTGTGCTCCCACCTGCACGAGCTCCAAACCGAACTCCAGGAGAGCTCAGCCGGACAAAAAACAGATCACAACAACAACAACAACAACAACAAAAATGGACTTGTTTGAGATGAAAACATCAAAACTGGCTCCCAGTTAATACAATCCAAGAATATCCCACGTCAGTCAGTGACGGATGCCAAGCTGGTGCTGCTGGGATGAGGCAGGGAGGGACAGCAGTGTCCCCACAGCCTCTCTTGTCACAGAGCGGGCACCTCCAAACGCCGTTCCCTGAGCTGACTGCAGGGCTCATCCAAGAATTCCACAGAGAAGTGGCAGTTTTGGTTGTGCCTCTTCGTAGCTTGCAATGAAGAATGAAACTGAAAATGGGGCTTGGGGGTGCAGTATTTGGTTCTTGTTAATTAATTTCTTTTGTTTAAAGAAAAAAAACAAAACCCAAACTTCACTGGATTTGTTATTTAATCTTCTTCCCTCAGAGCTGCTCATCAGACTGTGTTTGGTTGCCTCCACAAAATACTGGATTAATAACAGCCAGGCTTCAATATAGAATCTGATATTAGGAAGAAATTCTTCCCTGGGAGGGTGGGGAGGCCCTGGCACAGGGTGCCCAGAGCAGCTGTGGCTGCCCCTGGATCCCTGGCAGTGCCCAAGGCCAGGTTGGATGGGGCTTGGAGCAGCCTGGGACAGTGGGAGGGGTCCCTGCCCAAGGCAGGGGATGGGACTGCATGGGCTTTAAGGTCCCTTCCAGCCCAAACCATCCCATGATTCCGTGATATTTGGTCAAGGCTTTTTTACCTACTTTAAATAACCAAGGCATTTTTATCACCGTACTTCCAGCTACTGCAAAGGAATCACCCATCTCCCACAAGATCCCAGGGAATGCAAAGTAACAACAGTAGAGAGTAATTAAAATTGATGCTAATTAATAATTCCACCTCCAGCAAGGAAAACAGAGCTCAGGTGAGCACAGAGCCATCACTTACTGCCGTGAGAAATCAACAGCCCCACCTTTATTAGCATTTCCCTGCATGGATAACCAGGAGATCCTGTGCCTGCTCCTCTAAGTTTCTCAAATGGGACACAAGTTTTACCATCCCAAGGGAAGCGGTGTCTTTATGAACTTCTAGTGACATCAGCTGGATTGTATTTCATTTCAGGCCAGCTCTGGGCTCCATCCTCTGTTCTCCATCCAGTTCCCATCTCTGCTGGAGCCTCTCTGAACCCCTCTTCTTGGTTTGACCTCGGAGTCCCAAAAACTCCTGCCTTAAGTTTCCTGCCTCTCTTCTGCAGCTCCAAAAATGCAAATTGCTGTCAGGTTCTTCAGATCCCTCTGAGAGACAGGCAGCATATGTCATGTGCATTATTCAGAGCTTTCCACGGCTGCTTTTCCAGGGAGGTTTAAAAAGGAACAGCAAACCGTGTGTCAAACCCAAAGCCTGTGCCACGGTCGAGATAATAATGAAGTGACATAAAGTCTAAAGCTGGACGAGCACAGGGGTTTATTTCTAATGTAACAGGATGGCAATGCAATAAATTTAATACTTTTTAGCCAGACAGGACTGAAGGTGCACTTTGCACAGCTGAGGTCTTTCGTAGATGAAACTCTGAGGAAACAGTTCAAGGAGAACGTGGAAAATGTAATTTTTGTTATCCTGAGGAGCAGGAAAACCATGGCAGTGAAGCACAAGGAGAGGAGTTTCCTTTGTGCTCAGCTGAAAAATAAACACATTTTCCCTGTAACGAGTGGCCTTCAAAATCCTGAGAGCACCTCCAGGTTCTCAAGAGAAGGAACAGAGGAATTTCACAGTGGGCACTCAAATTCTGGGAGCTACTGCCATTATTCTTCTTGGTCACACAAACACATCTCTGCCCTCCTAAAAGAAATATCCTGGGAGGACCCAGACTCACAGAAACAACCCAAGAAGACCCCTCCTTATAGGCCTCCCCCTGGAGATTCTGTCCCCTGCATTTCCACGACAAACAGAGATAAATAAACTGCTCAGGGTTATGCAAACCCACGGATATCATTCAGTAACACCACAGCAAACGAGCTGTGGAAGTGGAAGTGTAAATTCTGGGATCCTTGTTTATGTCCCCAAAGATTCCGTTTCCATGCATTTGTTGAGCATTATTAGAAACAGCCCAGCCAACAAAGCAAACCTCAAATCCTGCCCTAACTAAGGTTTAAAAAAAAGAAAAATCCCAAACCTTTGAGTGACTCCTAGCACTCAGCCTAGAAGTGCCTGCCAGGAAAAAGGGAATTTTGGAGATGGCGTCTCATCAATTTTCTTCATTTGTGTCAGAAGTTGAGCAGCTGTCTCCTTACCAGACTGAAGTGGAGCCAAAAACCTTGTCAGGCAGCCGGAGAAAAAGCACTTCAGAGGAACTCATCTCCAAGACCCCAAAGGGTATCACATTTTGGAGCGGGCATGTGTTAATATTCCTACTCCAGTATCAATTGGCAAAGTTCTGCAGCAGGAGGGGGGAAAAAAGGCTGCTTTGTTTGTTTACACTGCCTGCTCAGGGAAAGCAGGATGCCACGCATACTTGAACTCCAGAGTTTGTTTGTTTATTTACTTATGGCCAGCAAAAGGATTTTAGCTTTATCTTCCCCTGAGCTGGTGAGGAAAGTGAAATAAGATTCAGCTCCACGGATGCACCGGGACTTTCTGCAGAGCTCTGTTATTCCCAGCAATGTGGGGATTTCAGCACGGGATGAAGAATCCCAGCGAGAGCCGTGCTTGAATCAGCTCCCAGCTCCAGCAGCCTCGGATTGTGAGAGACTGGGAAAACCCAGCTCTAAATTTGTGCCTTCTTTAGCATGTGCTGGGCTGAGGATCCTTCAGGGCAACCCCCAGGGAAACTTTGTGCTCCCCAGCACCGCGGGTGTGATGAAGGAAGCAATCAAATTCCAGCAGTTCCTGCGCCAGGAGCTTTGCCAAGCGGAATCCATCACCGTAAGGCGCAGCTTGATCAAACTGAGGGAAGTTATTGATCTTAATTCAACCCAGAGCACAAGCCAGGGAAGGTCCTGGCATCCTCCTTTTGTCATCAGAATCCCAAATATCCACAGAGCACGGCAGGTATAGGGGTCTGACCTCTCCCAAGACGTGATATTGTGCTCCTATTAACCTAAAAATTCACATTTTTCCCCTCCGTGTGTGACAATTCCACTCCTGAAGCAGATCCCACTCGGCAGGATCTGGGTGTTAGGAGGAGACAGCAACACCCTGGGATTTGCTGCTCTCTCCGTGTGGAATGGGGCTTCCTCAGCCCACGTTTCAGAGCAGGAAGAGTCGGCTCCTGCAGCCACGGCAGGATAATGATTTTGATAGAGTGGTTTGGGTTGGAGGGGACCTTAAAACTCATCCAGTGCCACCCCTGGCCACAGGCAGGGACACCTCCCACCATCCCAGATTGCTCCAAGCCCCATCCAACCTGGCCTGGTCCAAGGATCCAGGAGGATGAAGCTGTTCATAACCTACCACACAGACAAAGGTGCCACGTACAAGGTCGGAATTAAAGTGAATAAATAAAGGAATAACCAAACATTCAAGATCTTCCTTCACCAACCATCTTCTCTCAGCCAGCTTTTCCCCAAAATGTTTATTTACTACACAGCCAGGCTTTTGGCAGCCTTCCCACTGCAAAATGTGCTTCCCAGTTATTACAAAGTGAACTCCAAACGAAAGAGACTTTTTTGTTCTTAGGCCTCCCTTTCTTCCACACAGATACCACTTCAGAGCTGTGCCTTCAAGGCACAATTTTGCCCAGAATCTCTCAAATACTCAGCTAAAGAGGGATGAGTCCACAGACTATCGCTAAAAAATAAGATTTCCTACGTGGTCTTCAGCAAACTACTTGAAAGAGACATTTTTGCTTCCTCTATTTATCAAAGCAATGCTTCCTTATTTTTCACAGGTCTAGAAATGCAAAAAAAAAGAAAAAAAAGAAAATTATGTACATGAAAAATCATCGCTGTCATATATTTAGCATGTTTAAATAATATTTTTAAAAATCAATTAAATAATAGACCAACAAGATTTTGGCATTCAGGTATTGCACGGTGGGAAATAAGAGATTTTTAGGGCAAAGAACAGAAAATACCAGTGATGTGAGTGGATGATGTCCCCCTGTTTCAGTATGGAATCATCAGAGAATCCTGGAATGGGTTGGGTTGGGTTGGGTTGGGT